>APFE031134662.1:106525-128376 GCA_000404065.3 Pinus taeda
ATATAGATATATCAACGACATATATTATGGTTGGACCATTGGGGTGTGGGTCGGGTCCACCGCCGATGGCCCACACCCACCCCTTAATAAATTGTTTTAAACATATAAAATGTGGTGACTGTGGCAAAGGGTTCAGAGGGGGTTATTGACACCGATCCCTTAATGCGACTTGCGATAGGGATGTTTAAAATGGCTTAGTGGGGTTGTTTCTGCCGATCCCGAAACCATGTATTTTCTTACTTTTATATAGTTATTAATAGAAAAGAATCGTGTTTCGTGGTTATTTAATAACCATATAAAAATGATTTTGTCTCTTATGCAGGTTTTATGAGACAAATGAGAAAACACCAAGTGTCAGTCGTTGATGGGCTACTATGTGGGTCTCATCTGCTTACTGGGATGCCATGTGGCACACTGTGGGCCCCACTTTTCCCCTATCATGTCAAATTTTGAAGAGCTCTATCTTTCGCATACGAGCTCAATTTGATGAGCCGTTCGCATGACCATGATCAGGACAATGAGGTCTTCAATCTAGTCCTAGTTCAAGCATAATCCAAACACTTTGATTTTCAAGCGTCTCCATACCATGGTGTCTAAAGATCCACCTGGATCAATCCTCCCCACTAAGGAGATTTTGGTCCTCCAAAAGCATAAAAAGTAATATGCATATTTCTCCGTACCCTATCGGCATCACAAGCATCTTGAAATAGCCTCGCTTCCATCTCCTTCACCTTTGTTCTTTGGAGCCTTAAGTGACGAGCCGACACCTGCTACTTCTGCAACCTGTAGTACATTGTTTGCAAATCACATGCTTTGAATAAAATGACCAAACTAAGGACGCAAATGTATAATATTTGACACGTGTTTATAACTCATACTCGGTGGTTGAGTTTACAATAAGATGGACTTAATACTCTAGATATGACAACAAGGCCAACCTATCATGGTTGCTTCAAAAGGTGATGTAAAACACATCATCACTGCAACGCATGATTTCATACATAAGGCCAGACACTATTGTCTCGTCACGTGAGGGAAACATAACATCACTTTCTAAGTTTGAACATGAAACTTAAAATACGACTCAAAACATGACCAGACATCATTGTTGTTGACTACGTGATGGAAACACATCATCACATTTACATTTTAAAATGCAACAAGTGATTTACAAAAGAATGACCATGAAACAACAACATATCTAGAAACCATTTCTCACTTATCTTTGTGAATGGGTCACCTCCTTGAGGTGGTTTTTCTTGTTGAACAACCACTCTTCCTGGTTCATGCACCGACGCTTTGTCTTTAAGGCACTACTCTGGATGGAGCTTCCAACAAGTGGCTCGTTGATGGTAGTTTTTGTCGCAATGACTGCAGTAGGGTTTCTTCCTCCATATCTGCTTAACCTTTTTCTTTTCATGTTGTTGAGAGGGTCTTTCAAACCTCATGAGTGCTACCATTCTTTTCCAACACTTGGACAAGATATAGTTACGTAAACCACAAAAAATGCATGTTTTTCGATGCCTTTGCCTTCGTTCATTATTAAGAACATGATCATAGGAAAAATGAACATTTGAATATCGAAAGTGATTATTCCTTCCTTTGTTGTCTCTGATGTGAGGATGGTGATGAGAGCTTGTCTCAGTTCTCTCCCTGCAATGGAAACTACCATGGGATGATGGGAATGTTTTCCCATCATTCTCTTTCCTCAAAGAAGTCTCAGACAAATCTAACACCTTTGAGCACTCTCCTTTGGTGTACCTCGAGCCTGCAAATTGAGGTTCATGCATACCCTCCAAAGGTTGAGTGATGCCTTGGTTATTAGCACCAAGTTCTTTCTTGTCGTTGTCTTTGTAAGGAGCATCATATTTGTCCCTATAATCGGGATCTCCAAATCTCCAACAGACATCATACTATCAGAAGATGAAATCAAAAGGAAATCAACATCTTTTACCTTCTCTTTCAATTTGGAAAGAACTGATGAGGGTTGCTCATCATTTGTTGTTGGTGGATCACATTCCCCAATTTCTTTCCTAACATACCCAAGTCCTGCTCGACACAGTAATTCCTTTACTTTGATGGGGTTGACAATGCCTTGGCCATTAGCGTCCAAGCCTTTTCCTTCATACCCCATTCTCTTCAACAATTTGGAGCCAGTTCCTGTGTGATGATTTTCAACCATAGTGAAATTGTCATCAGGAAACATGCATGAAGATGGAGAACTACTTTTTACCTCACATGGGTCTCGCTGCAACTTTTCCAAGGCCTCATCCTTTACTTGCAGCTATAGTAGCAAATTTTGTTTCTCCTCATTCTCTTCATGTAAGCACATCTTCAATTGATCATTCTCTGTTTGAGGATTATGCTTGTCTTGCTTCAGTTCTTTCATGGCCTCTTCTGTGGCTTTCAACTGAAGTTGTAAGTGCTCCTTTTGCTTTGTTCCTTTCTGTAGATTTTTATACATAACTTCCACTTTCTTGGAAATGGTAAGCATGGTCTCATACATTGCACTTTCATCCTCTATCATTGTTCACACGGTAACTCACATCAACACAAAGACCTTCTCTGATACTACTTGATCCAGGTCCGGGTGTGAAGAAGGACCTTTCCAAGACCTTTTAATTCGTGAAGTGTTAAAATTGCATTTTAAAAGAACATTAAAAAATACGGTTGTAGATTGTAAATAAGAGTAACATAACAATCATCAGCACATGAAAGCAAAAGCCATTGATAACAGAGTTCATCTAGGAGGGACTATGTCTCCGGGCCCTAGTGTCAAGATGGTGTAGGCCGCTACATTATGTGTTGTCAATGAATATGATGTACACAAAGATGATGTCTCGATCATATAAGAAAGAATGCCCCCACGCAAGAGTGGCTCTAAGAGGGGTTCCACAAATTGGAACTCCCAACCAAACTCCTATCAGTATAACACAAAAACATGCATGGTGAGCATCCTCCCAACATGGCACAAAAGGGATGTCAAAATAAAACACATGCATGATAACAACAAGAGTATCCTAGCAACATACAACAAGGGATCTCAAAGCATAACATAAAGAGTCATGACAACAAGTAAATCTTATGAAATATTCCGCATGACTTGAAGCGCCGACTTTGCTCTACGCTAGTACTCACATTACCAGACCTGCGGGAGCCATTTGAAATCAAGATAGGTGCTTCATACTATGCTATTGGTGCAATCCTCACTCAACATGGGCATCCAGTGGCCTGTCATAGTGAGACACTTTCAAATACAATATGGAAGTACCCCACTTATGATAAAGGGATGTTTACATGGCAATGGAAGCATTACATTCTGTAGAAGGAAACAGTCATCCACACCAATCACCGACCTCTTTAGTGTATATAGACACAAGGTAAGTTGCAAAATGTTCACCATCAGAATTGTTCTACATATCTACAACAATTCCACTTGAACATTAAATACAAAAAAGGAAACATAATAATGTCATAGACAACCTCATTCGTTCCCCAGTTGCAGCACTATCTCATGTTCTCAACTCTTGTGGCCACGAGACTTCTAGATGGTTGCAACTCTACAAAAACAATCCAAATTTCTCCTCCACATACCAGATGCTAGTAGACAGAAAGAAAGTGCCTGATTTCCACCTTGAGGACACATTATTATGCTACTTGGGCCACCTTTTTGTTCCTTCAACCCAGCATGCCAAGCTAATGTGGGAGGCACACTACAATCAAGTCGCATGACACTTTGTTGTGGAGAAAAATGTGGTTGTACTATAGAAGTACTTTTATTGGCCCAAACTCCAATTATATATTGGGAAATATATCATATCATGCACTACTTGTTCCATTACCAATCCAACCATCAATAAGCAAGGTATGTACACTCCTTTTCCTACTCTGAGCCAACCGTTGGAATCCATCTCCGTAGACTATATGTTTGGCCTCTCTTCTACTAAGCATGGTAATGACTCTATATTTGTGGTCATGGATAGATTTTCTAAGATGGCTATATTGGTGACCTGCAAGAAGATTATCACAACAGAGGAAACTAACAAACTGTCCTTTGAACAAGTATGGGTACATTTTAGGATCCCACGAACCATTATATCAGATCGGGATAGTAGGTTCCTGAGCACATTTTGGTCAAGCCTCTTGACACTATTTGACACCAAGCTCACCAAGTCAATTGCCTTCCATCCCCAGATTGATGGCCAGACAGAGGTCATCAATAGGATGGTAGTGCATATACTCCACATGTACAACTCCAAGCATCCTCAAACCTAGGATTAGAGTCTCCCATATGTCCACCACAATTATAACAAAGCTCTCCATAGCTCGACTAGTCGTAATCCCTTTCAAGTGGGTCTAGGATTTCAACCATTGTGTCTGATTGATGTTGCCATGCCTCATGCGACTACATAGACATAATCCACACATGTATTCTCTGAGGCTAATAAATGACCAAATTTATTGAATGCACCCAACACATTCGCCAGCAGGTTCATGACATCTTGGAGAAGTCAAATCCCAAGTACAAGCAACAACATGATCAACATCCGGTGCTACACAAGTTTCAGGTGGGTGACAAAGTTTGGTTGCATTTGTAGAATGAACGCCTTACTGGAGCCCATCAAAAGCTTAGACCACTCTAATATCATCCTTACAACATTACCAAGGTGGTGGGAGACAATCCTTTTGAGCTCACCATTTCCAATTTCATTGGCCTACACCCAATGTTCAATGTGGACTACCTTCAACCATACTTCCCATCATTATTGGACATATCAGACATTGCAGAACAACTCACACCAGTAGATTTAAACCCATATTTCATGGAACAAGCCACAACTGATCAGATTACGGGCACACAGGTTAAGAATACTCACTCGCAAAAGATCCAACTATATCAAGTTGTCAAAGTTGGCCAACTACTACACCAAGGAAGGAGGCTCCCTAGGGATAAGGTTCAGCAGAAGTTTCCCCATCTCATGAAAGCACTCAACACAATGGGGACAATTGCTTCCTTGGGGGCGGGTGGGGGATTGATCTAGGAGGATTTCGGTGGCCATGCACCTATTCCACTTGTACCTCTACCACTATCTCTTTCAGTTTCTTATTTTCGTTAATTGTACTACAATTTATTATTTTTGGTAGTTTTTCGGGTCCTCAACTTCCTGAGTCGTTTTGAGGCACTAAATGACATTTTTTGGGGAAAGCAAGGCCAATGTTGGTCAATATATCTAACAAGGCATTTTTTGTGTCGAACAGAGATCGTATGACAATGTTACGATCCTCAGAAGTTGATGTACCAATTTAGCCAAACGGATCCCATAATTTTGGCACTTCATCTCCTAGGGTTAGGTTTTTGGATGTTTATGGTTTTCCTTTGTTTATCAATAATAAATAGGCCTTTGAGGCTCATTGTAACACAGTTCAAAGGCATGTAGCCACCACATCTCTTCTCAGAGATAAACTACCATCGCCTGAGCTAGTCTTATTTCCATTATGTTTGTAAGCGTATTTCAATATTTGATATTAATGAAATGAAGTATTGTTTCTATTGCATCCCTATATTTGTGGTTATATCTCTAATTTGTTGCATTCTTGTTTAACTTCGGATCAATAATTCTATATTTCATTTCTTGTATAAAAGTAATTCAAGGTAAACTTTAAAATTTATTGAATCATTCTTAAGGAGCATTTGAAACCTTAGCGCAAACATCTAGAGGTCTATGCTATAGATGTGCTTCGACGTCTATAAACATAGGAGCTATCTTTTTTTGTCAGTGTTTCATTGTGAGGATGATATCTCGTTCCCCATAAGTATGTGTATAATATTGTTCTAAGGAAAATCTTAGGAAATTGGGCATTGAGGACCAGAAAAGAGGGACATCACTAATGGAAAAAATTAGTCATTAAAGAAAGGTATAAAATACTTATTGAAGGGATCAATAGAGGTTTTTGATACCCTCACAAGTACATCTGACCTTGGGAGTGAAATGGAGGCACTCAATTCAAGGTTCGGTGGAGAAAAAGGTGTAAAATTCTCAAGTGAATCCCTAACAATGATACCGGTTAGACTAATTATTATGTTATTCTATTTCCTACTCACTATGGATTACCTGTTATGTCCTCTTATTTTTCAGTATGTGAGTAATTATATGTAAATTTTGTTGTTATATTTTATATTTATATATGTCAATAGAAACTGTAATTATCATTGTTGGAACGTTGATAATATGCATGTAGATTATTTAGTAACTGGTTCTGCAGTTATGGGGAAGGGATTCGATAATTATGAATTTGATTTCTCAAAGACTGCATACTCAATAATTCTATATTGATTTCACAACGGATATGTAGATACTCATAAATAACATATTTACATGGTTATAGTTGGTTTTTAATATTATGAGAACATGCATATGGTGACTGAAAATTTAGTGGGTTTGAGAGTTGATACAATGACTAATAAGATGTGAATTGCCTTTTTATGTTAATAACATGAGCATGAATGGTAAAGATAAGGCGCTATTAGCTACAATGAGAAATTTTATGTTGTGTGAGGAGGAGAAATAGTACTTGTAGGGTTTGAATCTTGCAACAATGGAAATTCGTGAGTATGTTAAGGGTAAGGGAACTAGGCATATGAGGAAGTTACATGCATATTCCTAATAGAGTTGTTTTGTTTTAGGAAAACAAAGTGAGACACTAGAGCAACTGTAATACCCACTCCAAATAAGCGAAGGAAATACGTTTTACAGCAAAGAAACTACTAGACTAAAATCTTTAAGAATAGAAATAAGGAGAAAAGTATTTCATTTATCTCAATACTGAAAATTACTGAAGAATAATAGAATTAACAAAACAAAGATTACAAACCCGGAAAATATGTGTGCAACTAGTAGCGAGACAAATCACACATTAATTCAACAACTAAAAAGAAATGAGAGACAAATTAATACAAGTATATGCACATTTCACATTTCATAAAACTTTGTTACAGTAATAAAAATATGGTACCCTATTTGTGTGAAATAAATTGCATTGAGAAATCAATTATTGAGGAAACACATGCCTTAAGTAATCTGGTTGACACAAATATTAGAAAGATAAAACATCCATAAGTCTATTACATCAAGTGGGAATCTAACCACAGAACTAGGTAACTAGAGGTTTAAGCCTCAGTAATTATGGTTCATAAAGTTAAAAATTTAGAATCGCAATGGCACATATACTTGTATCTGAATGAGGGATTAGGAGAAGAGTTCCTAGATTGAATTCTCTCAATCCTCATATAGACTCTCCAGCTTATCATAGAAATAATCCACAATAACACCAACAAATAACGAAGTTTGGAATGGGTCACATAATTTGACTAATGTTATAGAATCGTGGTAACCGACTATTGTCTAGGTAAATCATATCTGTGGACATATATGATCCCTCTAGCCCAATGAGTGGGTCTAGCATTCGAAGAGAAAATCTACTAGACACTTTCCTAAGTTGCAATTGAAACGAGAGACGAAGAAGATGACCTACCTCGTTCTGATGCTATCTCAATCTCCTTTACTAAAGACCTTGAATCACTTGCATCATGAGCTCATTCCTCTTGCTCTCATCATTTATGCACCTGCATAAGGGATTAAGACACAACAAGGAATTCAAATACAAATAGCATATTCAAAAGAAACCTGCTTAACTAATGAAGGAATGTTAAGCTAAATGATACATGACCATACACATTTAGGGAAAATGAACCAGCAGTTGTATATTAATAGAAAATAAAGGGAAGCATACAACTAGTCCTTGATATTGATAGGATCTCCTTGAAATGAATATCCAAGTCCGAGCTAAGCTCTCCAACTCCTTCTCCAAGTCAAATGAGTAGCATATAGGCACAATATTAGCATAAGGTTGGTAATAGATATAGACCAACCCAGTATCCAACCTCACCAACCATTTGGGAATGGGACGAGATTAATATATAGGCTAGGAAAGGGAGTTAGGATCTCTCCAAAGGTAGGACTAGGTCCTGATCTAAAGGAGGTAGCTTATAGGGATAAGACCAAGAGGCCAAGTTGGGAGAATTTGACCTCATCTATGTCGAGCAACTTCTAGCTCGTCGCTCTAGAAGCTTCTATATCATGAAGGTTCTCATCCTCTTGGGAAAATTGCCTTTTTGGGATCATCACAGGTATGTGAGCAAACTGAACAATTCCATCACGATTTTGTTATAGTGCAACATGTGACCATCATGGTTTTTAGCCTCATAAGAGCATTAATTCTCAAATTAGGGTTTAAGGGATATTTCCTTCCGGGGAAGCTCAAGGAATTTTCCAATCAATGCCTTAGGAAGGATCTGAACTCAGCATATGAATGATTACACTACATTACAGTCACGTTTCAGTAATTTTGGGGTATGTCACAAGGAAGTGTAGGAGGTGTGAAAAAATATTGTGTAACAAATGTGCCCTAAATCATGAAGGCAGAACGGGGAGTGATGGCTGAGATGCTTTAGGAGCTTTTGCAAGGACAAGGATCAACACTGTCAGGAGACCTACAAATAAAGGATGCATATACATATACATATCTGATGTCAAACATGAATCCACGATATGGACGCCACCATTCGATAGAAAGGACTATGTGAAAAGATCCATGGCATGGGTGCAACCATCCGATACGGAAGGATCATCTATAATCTAAGATCCAAGGCATGTATGTAGCCATTCAATATATAAGGATTATCATCATAAATATAATGTCTGAAGGTATGGTCACAACCATTTGTATAGCATAAACATGTGTACAATCATGAATAAGACATAACTCTACACAGCCTCAACCATATCAGACAAGACTCAGGGTCTTGCGCTCCATCCCAACCTAGTCAAAGGATGAATTCTAACATGCCAATGAATGTGTTGAAGTCGAACATGCTACAAAACCACCTGATTACCAACCATTTATGTGGACCGTTAACAGGTATGAGAGGAACCACCCATAATGACAATGATCCTCAAGGTATGATAGTTGAAGTCGAACACTCGTCAAATCATCCAATCGAAGGCCAATGATGAAGACTTGTCATCGGATGTGAAGAACTTTACATTAAGGCATGCAAGCTCTAAGGTACTGAAAGGGAGTATCTAAGTCATCTTCCTTGATATTGAGCTGAAGTCGAAAGGAAGTGACCCTTCGAAGGAGGTTCATAATGAATCCCCCATCATCGACACGAAACAACAAATAGAATGGAATGAAATGAGTAGTATCTGAGACTATAGCAAAGAGTCAGATAATGTATTGGTAATAAACTGTAGATAAGACTTCTCTCGAACATATCAGTGACACGACTACGGAGTGTGGCAGCATTTGACTCAAAATAGGACCAAGAGTCATAATGATGAAGTGGAATAATCAAATGAGAGGAAAAATGGACTAACCAAACCCAAAAGGACAAGTTACTAAGTGAGGATGTCCCAAACCCGACACGAGAAACATATGAGTGTCATGTTCAAAAGTGACATGCTACCTATACAAGAGATGTTTCACTTTCATTTTTCCCCCACTATTTCTAGCGAGTACCTCTTTATTTTTTTATAAGCCTGAAGAGGATACCATATGCTTTTCATATAAGTTCATCCTTCGGATGAATCCATCCTAGTAATTTTTATGAGTCGTAAGAAGGAGAAACTCAGGCTCATCATGGTGATAAGTCTTTCATCATTCAATTTTATGAGTCTGGCAAAAGAATAACTCAATATATTTTCATATTTAGAGAGCTTGAAAAAGAGATGAAAAATAAAACTCCATCATGTCCCTTTTCATAATTTGTCTCTCGAATCCAAAAAGGTAGAAAACAATATTCAAGAGAACCTCTTGACCATATTGACCAAGGTGTTCCTTTTTCATAGATAGTCTATCTCATATTGGAAAAAGGTTAAACTTATACTGAGTAGATGTGATTTCATTTACTTTTACAAGTTTGAAATTCGGTACTAGACATCTTTTCATTTTTAAGAGTCAGAAAAGAGTTGAAAGGGGACTCCACCTCAAGGAACGAGTGGCATAAGAGGATAAAAATTGGTTCCGGTGATGATAGAACTGCTCAAAACATTTAATGGTAAAGATTGTCTAATAATACCACTCATCACATATGTTCCTCAGGCATAGGTAAAACAACCAAGTGAAAGCATATGATCGGCCAAAGAGATGGTGACATTGGAATGAAAAGTCCAAGGCTCATCTAGCAAAATTAAACTGAAAAAAATACCAATCATGAGATGTAAAGTGGGAATGGTTTCATTTTTACACAAGCTCGGAACACGTGAAACTATGCTTGGGCATACTTGAAGATGGTTTCCTTTTAACAGGCTTGAAACATGAAAAAAAACAATGCTTAGATTTGGTTTCATTTTTACTCAAGGTTGAAATGGAAACAAACTATGCTTGGATTTTGTTTCATTTTTACAAAATCTTGAAACAAAGATAAACTATGTTTGAGATAAGCTTGCATGCCCCCAGCATAATGACTCAATTCGAGGGACCTGCCCCCCAAGATTCATGTCATTCACCTAAGTAGACTACTGGTTACTAACAGGTGGATGGAATGAAGGTTTACTTACGAGATCAAGTGAAAAACTCGACTAAGATTTTACGAGATCTAATCAAAGACTCGAATTGGAAGGAGATTTGTTTCATTTTTTAACGAGCTTGACATAAGGAAAGAACCATTCTCATGACACCTTGATTCATTTTTTACTGAGCTTGGAATAATTAAAGGAACCATGCTCGTAGATACCTATTTCATTTTTTAACAAGGTTGACATAGTAAAAGAACTATCCTCATGGCCATTGTTTCATTTTTTAATGAGCTTGACATAAGACAAGGAACTATACTCCATGTCCTTTATCACAACCCAAAGTAGGCCATGAATTCCAAGAGCTTCTCATAAGATGGGAGAACAACGCTCTGGAAGGGATACATGCCTAGGGATTCAAATGAAAAATTGGGCTCCAATGCCCCCCAATACATTGCGTACTACATCACCTACTAGATCATCTGTAAATGTGTGCATGGAACAGGGGGCCACGTAAATAATGTATTGTATGGGTGATACGAGTTGCATATAAGAGCCATTTAGGGATGACGGTTGAGTGGGAGTTTATTCAAGACCAATGAATGTAAGCTAATAAATTATCACAATGCTTCCTTGATGTGGGAAACACATTACTCGAAAGACAGAAGAAACAAGAGTTCCCATGACATAAATATAGTCACAGCCAAGGAGTATATTAAAATCCAATGGGTCTTGGACAACCATAACATCTATATAGACAATATTTCCTCCCAAAGTAATCGGGAACTTAGGAAGGATCCCTAACGGTTGACTAGTTCCTTCATTAAAAGCTAACAGATTTTTTGTGACGGGGACAAGCTAAGGAGAACCTAAAGCTTGCCAATTAGTTAAGGACAAGATTCTAACACTATGCTAGGTATGGCCATATGGTAAGCATGTATGATAATATGCAAAGGCACATAAGACCGACGACGATGTCCTACCAGTTGACTATAATTAAAAGAAGTGACTAAACTACTCGAAGGGGTTGTCGTAGGAATGTGATAACTACCCTCTTTCTCTATGGGAATAGGATAACTACTCTTATGCACCTCGAACACGAGAGGATTTCCCTCCAGTTCATTCAAAACTAAATAAACCAGATGAACTTGAGTAGTACAAGGTCCACTCTCTACCCGAAAGGCATGGTTAACTGAAGGTGGAGTCAGATCTACCATTTTCTCAACCAATGGTTGGTTGAGAACGGACTCACGAGACTCACTTCTAGATAGATCGAGGTTGACCGAAGATGAATTTTGATCAACCACTGGATCAACTAGTGAAGAAACAGGGAAAAGCTTCTGATACCCATCCGGAAGATGAGTTTGAGAAGCTATACAGTTTTCAAACTCTTCGGAAGTTTCATCCATAAAAGTATAAAGGTGAATGGGATGATTATCTTCACACAACTTACAGGGAAATTTGACTTTTCCTTTTTTCCCATGAGCTTTACTGTTACTAGTTGAAGGTTTATCACCAACATGATCTCCAAAGGCTAATGAAAAAGGTTGATGTGAACCTATGGACCACACTTCTAAGACCTTGGGAATACCAGGACAATTCTGAAGAAGGTGGTCACCCTTACATAACATGCAATGGAATTTTACTTTCTGAGGCTGGTTGGAAGATTTTTGTTCATTAATTGCATCTGTAGCAATGACTGCTTGGTTCCCCCTTTCTTATTTGGCTTCTTCTTCATCATCCTCTTCTTCTTCTTCTTAGCTTCCTCGTTACTAGAATTCAGACTTTCACTAGGCGAAGAGGAAGAATGAGGTGAAGAAATAGGTGAAGACGCTGAGGGGTCAACTTTAGGATCAACATGAAGTTGATGTTGTTCAGGTGGAGGAGAACTTGGTTGAAAAGATGTTTGGACACTCTGAACCACCAAGGTCAAAAATAACCAAACTGGCAGACCAGTGGTCAATCCAGGAAGGGACAACATTTCCATATAAGGAGCACCAGTATTTCCAAAAGAACGAAAAGGATTAAGATTCCCATCAGTGGGGCTTCCTTGACTAGTAAAAATAGGAAATGTGGCCATAAGTATCAACCTAAGATCTACTAAGGAGTATTTCCAGATGAAGGATGTTGTTCCAAGGTAAATTAATTTTAAAATTTGAAACGAAAACTTTGCCTTTTCATTTTTTAAGAGTCGAGAAAAGGACGAAAAGGTGGCTCTAGTTTCTTTCGTTGATTTAGCAAGTTTGAAAGGACAAGTACTCGATGATCTTTTAAAATTTAAGGAGTTAGAAAAGATTGAAATGACTACTCAGATACTCTAGGCAAAAGAGATTACCAAGTAATCGTGAACTACAACATACATCTTAGCAAATAAATTTCCTAAGGACTTGATGTACGTGTAGGAAATCTCCCTGAATGTTGTTTTTGGTGTAAAACGTTTACAGGGTGGTAGACACGGCTTCCTATGGATAAAGGTTTTCAGCTTATGAGGATCTCCCTTTATATATTCGACGGTACGTGGAACACAAGTTTGTGCTAGCATTGTCTAATGTAAGAGTATTATGAATGACAATAACGAAATTTCATAGATGCTCAAACACGTCCCTAGCCTAGACCACGAAGTATGAACGTTAATTTTCCAAATGCTCCTTAGATTAATTGATAGATTTTAAATTTGATCTTCAATTATGTCTTAGTTTTGGGCTCAAAATGATGTCACTTGAACGCGTATGATGCAACTAAATGAGAAAAGGAAAACTTTTCATTTCTATGAAAGTGAGACTAAAGGGAAGGAATTTCAATCAATAATGCATCAAACAAAATGCATCATGCAAAATCCCTTCCACTAACTTTCACTTTCGTCTTCCAAATGCAATGCCAAAAGTTTAAAAAAAATATTCACTTTTCGCTATCTTTAATGCAATTTTTCGAAAGAAAAATGGTTTTAATTTACAAAAGATGCACTTATAGGAATTATGATTTTCTTTTCATTTTGAACTATTCGATGCACCTAATACAGTTTTAGCTTTCAATCACTAAAAAAAGTGATCCATTTTCAATGATGAATCTCAAAAAATAACTTTTCAATGCAACTAATCTAATGTATTTTTACGAAAAGTAAATTTCAAAATACAAGCTAAAACAAATGCAAAACGATGTTTTCAATGATTTCCATAGAAAACAACACTCAATCAGTTAGCAAAACAAGCATCTCAATGACACCAACAAGCGACAAGTGATGACCAACTGACTAGAAACCCTAGAACTCAATCAGATTTCACTCCAAAGACAATGAGACAAATTTTGCAAATTAATCAAGATAATCAATCAAAAACACCATAGACACTCTAGAAAATCACTGATAGAAGACACAAAGGCTGAAAACAAGAAGAAAAACCCTATTTTCCCTTATACGTGGGATCATCGTGATTGTCATAGGCAAGAAATTAATAAATGCAACTATACTTAAAAAATATGTGATGTCATCGTGACTGTCAAGGAGATAACCATGATGGGCGAGAAAAATTAAGAAAAAATAAGAAATCTTCAAGACCAGACAAAAATCAATATCCTCAAGCAATCACTAGCAACTAAAAATAGTTACAGAAAATAAAACAAGCTAGAAAACTGACGGTTGGTCAAACTCAACACAAAAGCAGGATGAAGGATTGAATGGAAAGGGTTATAGCTTCCCCATCAGTGTCACCATTTTGTTGTCTAGGTAAATTCTCTTTGTCAACAAAGACGATCCCTCTAACCCAATGAGTGGGTCTAACAACCAAGGTGACAAGCTACTAGACACTTTCCTAAGTTGCAACCAAAACGAGAGATGAAGAAGATGGCCTACCTCATCTGGATTCTATCTCAATCTCCTTTGATGAAGACCTTGAATCACTTGTGTCACGGGCTCGTTCCTACTGCTCTCAGCGTTTATGCACCTACACAAAGGATCAATACACCATAAGGCATTCAATTACAAATAACATATTCAAAAGAAACCTACTTAACTAATCAAGGAATGTTAAGTTGAATGATACACGAGCATACACATTTAGGGAAAATGAACCAGCAATTGTATATTAATAGAAAATAAAGGGAATCATATAACCAAGCCTTGATGTTGATAGGATCTCCTTTAAATGAATATCCAAGTCCAAGCTAAGCTCTCCAAGAACTCCTTCTCTAAGCCAAAAGAGTAGCATATATGCAAAATCTTAGCATAAGGGTGCAAATAGACATAGACCAACCCATCCTCCAACCTAATCAACCATTTTGGAATGGGAGAGGATTCATATATAAGCTGGGAAAGGGAGTTAGGATCTCTCCAAATATAGGAGTATGCCCTCATCTCAAGGTGGTAGCTCATAAGGATAAGACCATGAGGCCAAGTTGGGAGAATTCGACCTCATCTATGCTGAACAACCTCCAGCTCATCGCTCTGGAAGCTTCTAAATCATGAAGCTTCTCATCCTCTTTACAAAAATTACCTTTTCGGGATCATCGTGGGTATATGAGCAAAACAAAGTGATGCCATCGCGGGTCTGGTATAGTGAAATAGGCAACCATTGTGGGTTTTAGCCTCATAAGAGCAATGATTCTCAAATTAGGGTTTAAGAGCTATTTCCTTTAGGGGAAACTCAAGTCATTTTCCAATAAATGACTTAGGAGGATTTGAACTAAATATATGAATGAATACACTGCATTATGGTCATGTTTCGAGCACTTCGAGGTATGTCACAAGGAAGTGCAAGAGGTGTGACAAAATATTGTGTAACACCGAACTCAGTGAGATTAAAGTCTGAGGTAAGTGA
Source organism: Pinus taeda (assembly GCA_000404065.3). Classification (NCBI taxonomy): domain Eukaryota; kingdom Viridiplantae; phylum Streptophyta; class Pinopsida; order Pinales; family Pinaceae; genus Pinus; species Pinus taeda. The sequence continues at coordinate 121,911 of APFE031134662.1, forward strand.
GGACCATTCTATCAACTTCATGAGACAACTAAGTGGTTCAGGAACATATTTTTACACCTACAAGACATGGGAACATGATATAAGTAATTAACATTATGAAATCGAGTGAACAAAGTAATAAGAGCAATATAGGGGGAGTAAACACCATACCTGAAATAATAACCATTGGTGGTCTACAATCTATAACCAATCAAGGAATAATATGCTCAAGCGCGGTATAACCTGTAAGATCCATAAAAAAGAAGAAAAATAAAAGAGAATGAGAAACATATCTTGAAATGAATTGAGTTGTCAAAGCAAGAGGACTAGCATGACCTTTATGAATATTACATGTCACCCTACTGACAATAACAAGAATGTTGCAGCTTACCTTACATTGTTTTCTCTAATCGTCCATCTAGTACTCTTGCTCAAATGCATAGGTTAACAGTTACTACCACATATATCGGAAAAGTTATAATGAAAGCAAAGAAGTTAGAAACCTTTGTTAGGGTTATTAATAGCATTAGGAATTAGAGAGAAGATAGAAACAAAAATAAAGAAAATAACCTAAATTGCGAATGGATGATTGGGCTGAGGAGATGGGTCCTTTGTATGAGCTATGCTAGAAAATCAACAAGTATAAAACCAAAGCTAATACTCTTATCATTAAACGATGGACGAAAATTGATGTTGTGCGAGTAATGTAACTGAGATCATCAGAATCTAAAAGTAAGCATGAATACCCAAATGGGGAGGGGTTTCTTGAAACACAATTGAATCAGAAACCCAAGATTCTAGAAGTGGACCTAGAATTTTTCTCCAAGAGTTGAGGCCACAACATCGATAGGTTATGATCTTGACGATTCCTATAAGAAAATAGGGAAAAACAAGCATAGTCAACGTCAAACGGAGATGAGCATAGAGTGAGTGACAAACAGGCAAAAAAAAAAAACATAGAATGCAACCACTAACAAATTATTAGTAACATTAAAGGAAAGATTTTCCCGAAGTGGCGTCATACATGTAAACAGAATAGCCAACATATTGTCGTCGACACTAGAAACAAACACTGAAAAATGGGTAAAGATTAGGGAAATGCTTCACAAAGAAACTGTAGAGGAAAGGTAGTGAATCCAATCATAAGAATCAAATAAATTGCCTGCAAGAACGCATGGAGTAAAAAATGGTGGAGGCATGCAGAGTTCATCTATCTTCATGACCTTTGTGCATCCACAGAAGGCCATTTGCCAAATATTGACAAAAAGTGTTGCGGTGATGCCACCATAAGGAGAAGGCAACAACGGAAGGGCAGAATGATTGAGAAATTAGGGTTCAAAAGGTTTTAGTGTTCCGAAGATTAATCATGACCCTTGATGGCCATCTCTCTATCCCAACCATTCAATTGCTGCTATGATGATCATATGGCCTCCATGTGATGGAGTGAGACATGGAGAATTCTAATTGCATGGTTAATCTCCCAAGTAGGAGCAGCACAACCAATATTGGAATTGGTATAGAGGTTATGAGAATCATACACCTTTAGAACATAGGCACTAAATTGAATTTTATTGCACAGTAAAGTAGTAAAACAAAATATATCATAAGGTATTACAAAGTTGTTAAGAGGTGTGTTCCATAACAACACAGAGAATGAAATAATATTGCCATTACAACCATTATAGCATATAACCTTTAATTGGCTAAGAGGGTATTTCCACCATACTTATCTAATGTTTATATTATACCTAGAATTAAGAAGAATCTCCTAAGTGAGGAGTGAGTGAAGGTAACTTTCTAGGGATTATTGTAATAAGGTATACCTTGTAACATGCCCATGTGATAAATGTGATAACATATACCTGTAATATGCTCATGGAATAGAAGTGCAAGAACATATATCTTTGAACTATGTCTTATGTTGTTCATTGTAGAATAATAAGGGAATATGTGTGACAACAGTACCAGTGCTATAAACACATATAGGTGAAAAAAAATAAAAAATAAAAAATGTTTGGCTTGTACTGTACGAGTACAGTTATGACATAGTGTCTCCCATCGCTTGGCCATCGACCATCAAAGGTTAGTAGGTGTTGACAAAAACATGTTTACGCATTTTGAATTGATAAGCATTTAGTGCTTTTGTTAAATAACAAGCCTAAAAGATGTGACATTTCACATTTGTTGTAGTTCCATTTATTTCCATTTCCCTATGAGGAAGGCACCAAAGGTTGTGTAGTGGTGACAAGCGCAAAGTGGTTCCATCAGTTAGTAGAGTATGGTAGACATAAATCCTTCATGTCATTTGTAGTTTTTTCATTGCCATCGGCTAATTGCAGAAGTAATGAAAGGTTGCGAGTCTATTACCGAACATTTCACTAAAATTAAAGTTTTTTACCTTCATCACCTCCTAGTTCTATTCATCTACTCGAACTAAAACAAAGAAAGCACTATTGATTACGGGGAGCCAAGGGACGTAGTGCCTTTTGTTTTGGGCCCTTGGTGATAGCATTGGTCATATCGATCATTTCGCTTCACACTCATGTACTAGAGAATTTGAGTGCAAGTGACATTATTGGCATCACAAATGAAGAAGCTAAAATGTGGAAGATCCCTTTTATAAAAAAAAATTGACTTGCTTTCCCATTGTTTTTGGTTTGTTCTCACCAATAAATTATACCTTGTTGTTTTGTTTTCCATTATTTTTTATTGATGCCCTAACCACTTAACACACAATTTAATACAATGGGAGAATCCTGGACGTTTATAATGTATATTATAGCATTCCATATTTAATCTCAATGAAATGTAATTTGTTTTCTTATGAGTATAGCTTGGACTTAAAATCTTAATGGATCATCTTCCTTTTTGAAATTAAAATGATGTAATATAAATATAAATATTTGTTTCAATTTAATGATGTGTAATTTTATTAATAAAAAACACTGTAATACATTAACTTAAATTAAATATATTTATTTTTTTAGTTAAATAAATAATGCTCTATTATTATTCTTTGAAATTTAAAATGTATTATGAAAGTTATTTTTTTACAAGAAATCTACTTATTTTTTATTTTAAAAAAACTAATAATAAGAGTGTTTGAATACTCTTTTGAATAGTGAAAACAAATTCAGCATCATCAAAAACGTCTCTCAGACATTCCAAATCTTAAAGCTTAATAGCCCCAATTTTCACTATTTTTTAAACAAAATTATAACATTTTTAAGCTACCATTTTTATTTTATAATCACTACCTCACGTAATTTAAAATATACCCATTTTATAATCACTACATCATATAATTTAAATATACCCGACATTTACATTTTACACGACAACGTCATCCCGATCCTAAACTGAAAGAAAGTCCTGGATGCAATCACAAATAAGAAAACACACTTGTTACTCGCTACTCCATTTACATCCCATAAGAAAACGGAGTTGTCTATAATGCGACTTTTTGGAGATTATGGTGACGGAATCTGGCGGAAGAAATAAGGTTAAATCTTCATTTTTAGCAGTTAAAATGGTTTTTTAACTGCATATTTGGATTCAGCGCCCTGGAAAACCCCTGGGAGCCATTGATTGTGCAGAAACTAGCTATTAAACTTGGGATTCCTATGAATTGCTGCCGGATTTTGACCGGAAAAATCCGCAGGAAAGGCTTTCAAAAAGTCGCGTTATAAACTACTGCTAAAAAAACACGTTTGTTAACTAAAAAAACAAAACAATTACCATACTGCTCCATTTACTGATCAACGCTTCTGCTTTTAACCCCCAAAAAAAAAAAAAACAAAACAATTATCATAATGCTCCGTTCAACCCTTGATAATGTAATTAAGGAAATACAACTTAATCATCTCAAGAATTACATGCATCTAATTTTTTTTAGCTTTCTTGAGACTTGGAGTAAGAAAAACCCGAGAGGGATTGGTTGATATGGCGATATGAACTCCTAGTCGATGATCACACACCATTCCCATTTCATATATAAGATCCGCTACCCTGATTGCGCAGCGTATATTTTGCATACAACATATTGTCGTTGCTCGAGAATCGAGAGGGAGGTGAAGATCGTTGGATTTTTGGGGATCAGCTGGGCCACACGTACTACTGGATTTTTGGGGATAAGCCCTCCACCATTGCTCTGGCACTCGAAATTGGGGCAAATCCTACAGCTCCTTCAGACAACGAAGCTTTCCAAGAAGTGGACCCTATTTCCAACTGCACGGCGCAGGACGCGGGCCCGTACCCAGCGTAACGGCCTCGGGATTCCACCGGCGTGTGCTGACCAGGATTTAACCATGTGAGATAACTGCCATATGCAATTCACTGTTACAATCACCCCCTCGTGAAAAGAAATGGTATCCGCACGAACACCATAATTTGATTGCTGTAAGTCAAGTAACTAACACCATTATTCCTCAGGTCCTTCAATAATGGTGGCCATTGCATCCGATAATATGGATTCAAACATTCTTAACAGTGCCTGTTAGCAGTGAAAGGAGGTATTTGTATTCTTTTTCTTGATTTGAAATTTAACGTTTTGAGTTTGTCTCCGGAGCAGGGAATTGCTGGTTTGCCATACAATTGTGAAAGAACAAATGATGGTGTGTATCCACATGGGTGACCATGACATAAATATAAACTACTGAAAACTAAGAATTGAATATAGAAACTACTGAATATCACTGCAGGAAGATGGTGAAAGCATATTTGATAAATTGGAAGTTTAAGTAGTCTGATTTTGGTGAAGTGAAATTGAATAATGAAAGCTGAAAAGGCATGTGTCTGGAAAGAAAATTTAAGGTTTCAACTTCGTACTCTGGAATGCCATGAAATATTTGAAATTATTAATAATCAGTCAACATTAAGTCTGTGAGATCGTAATTTCAAATGCCATAAAACTCTACCATTTTAAAAACCAAGTAACATTGATCAATAGGAACACCATCCAAGAATATCACATCATTTTCTGATGCAGGAACACCAGATTACATGAATGTAAAATCTCTTACCCATGTTCGCGCATACATTCACTTCACTGTGTTCAACGCGCAATATGGTAATTATCACTACTATTTAACTTTAAATCTGAAAAGAAACCGCGGACTGAATACACTGAACATACTCCACATACGATTTTTCTAGTTTCTCAATGGCAGTCCACATTCCAGTGGTTTCCGCTGGAGCAATTGCTGCACTTGTCGTAGGCGGAGGCTCAAACAGATAGAAAACCTCACCATTACTCTCAGGATAACCGCAAACAAAAATCTTGGCACTCCACGTTACACAACATGAACTCCTTGTAAGGGTTTCTGGAAAAGAAACTATTGCCATATTCCTGTTGGGGATTTTTTTGGTAAAATCTCGAAAATAAACAATTCACTGAATACAGAGGAATGGTCTGTTTTTCTCCTAGGGATCTTTTGCACAAGGAAGCAAATAAAATTTCTAAGGACAGATATTTTTCACACCAATAAAACCTTTATATTCATTAATAAAAAGACTATTCATTAATAAAAACACTGATACATATTTCTTCCTCTTACTTTGAGGGGTTCACCAAAAACAAAATTACTCTGCCTAAAACAAAATTACTCTGCCTTTGTTACAAATGATTTTTACACCGCTGTGTAAAATCTACATTCACATCTGTAAAAAACCTTTTACATTTACTCATTTACCACTGTAAAATGAAATTCTTACTACATATGCTGTAAAAATTTCTTTCGCTGCTGCTGCGAACCTTCTTCTCCCATGTGCAATAACCAAAAATACATCTTCGAATGAAGACAAAAAAAACATATACCAAAACAAAAAAAAATATTTAATGATAGGTTGACTTACCCATAACTATCTTTAAATTCACGCCCATACATGTCGTATGAAAACATAAAGTTTTTACCTAAGTCAATGACACATTCATTAAATACATTAAATAGAACATGCGGTAAAAGTAAAATTAACTTTCTGGCAGGTTGTTGAAGATGATTGTCCGTTGACCTGATCGGACGCAATTCGTACACCAACCTCTCACAAAACAATCGAACTTTAGCTTCTGAGGAGTGGGTGGTTTTGTGTCCGTACACTGGACGCGTGGCAGCTAGTCGGGGTGTTCGGAGGCCCTCTGACAAAAACAACTTTTTACCAAAAGCGGTGCGAAATAATTTGTGGTTTTCTGAAGTGGTTTTCCAGAGTTAATGCGGGCAGTTGGAAATTAATATTTTAACACTCCCCTTTAATTTCAACTGTTGGGCATTCAGTCATACCCAAACATTTTCTCAAAAACTCAAAGCTTTTCTGGTCCAGTGGCTTTGTCAAAATGTCTGCAACCTGTTCTTGAATCCTGCAATGTTCTAAGGAAATTTCTCCATTGCTCACCAATTCCCTGATGTAATGAAATCTTGTGTCAATGTGTTTTGTTCTCTTATGAAACACTGAATTCTTTGATAATGCAATAGCTGAGCTATTGTCACAAAAA
>APFE031134662.1:138073-175672 GCA_000404065.3 Pinus taeda
ACTCACTCTGCTGTGAGTATGTTCTCTCACATTACATAGAAGGAAACTACCTTCCATTGCTATGCATTTCAATGCATGTGCTCCATAACAAAAAATTCAAAAAATGTTGTTTTATGTTCTATCTTCCCACTGCTGTGAGGGTCTCCATGCTTTGCATACTTTTCTCATTGCGCTACTACACTTCACATTTGAGTGCTGCCCCTTTTTCTTCTCTGCTTTTACGGCAGATTTAACTTCATATTTTTCCCTTATAAAAGGTCTTCATCAAACAGTGACTGTTAAGACAGTTCAGCAACAAAAATTACAAGCTCCCCTTTAATGTGTGCTTGTCTTCTTTTGGCAGACTCTTCTCAAAACAAATTTAGATCAGCTGGGGAGCTCAACTGCTGGGCTATTAGTCATACCCAGACATTTCATAAAAAATTCGAAACTTTTCTGATCCAATGGTTTGGTCAGAATATCAGCAACTTGCTCCTTCTCTGCTCTCATGGCAGATGTAGTTTCAAATCTCTTCCCTATGGGAAGATCCATCTGATAGAGTTCTACCAGGGTCATCATCAAATCTTCAATCTCTTCCTCTGTCATATTGACAAGGGTGTTGGCAGTAAAGCCCATCTTAGCCATCTTGGCAAGAGTTACATATCGAACTCCATATTCTTTAAACAGATCTTCAAGGAACTTCAATTCCTTTCTCCCATTCATGGGTTTTGTCCATTTCCTATCTTCAACTGCATTTTTTAAATGAACAAGGTCATCAACATGACTAGATAAAGCAAACAAAGAATTCGTACCTTCATTTGTTGCTTTTTGTGGTGTGCTTGGAGAAGCACATTCATTTCTCCTCAAGGGTGTCTCTTGCTGCCCTTGTGTTGGTGCTACTGTTTGGGGATGTATTTCAGCCATCTCCTCATCATCATCATCACGAGACAAACAGTTTTTATCATTCACTGTTTTCTCTAAGTTTTCATCACAAGCTTCCTCCTCAATGAACTGAGGTTTTACTGTCTTTACTTTCTCCATGCCTTGATAGGCTATCTTGAGAGTTTCCCATGCTTCTTTGGATGTCATAGCTGCTGCTATCCTTGGAAACACACTCTTATCCACTGCTCGATACAAGAAGTAGAGGGCCAAAGCATCCTTCTTTTTATAGCTCTTCAACAGATCTTTCTCTGCCTGAGTTAATCTGTTAAACTCATTTTCATCTGTTAGTTCTTCAAAACCATATTCAACAAATTGCCATAAATCTTGTGAGGTAAACAGGGCTCTCATAACTATTGTCCAATAGTCATAGTTCTTCCCATTAAACTGTGGGAGCTGGGTGTTAAACATACCCATACTAGTGCTGACGCTGGCCATTCCTTGCACTTTAAACTATGCTTCAAATATACTTGACTGTGTTTTTTTTTAAAACCACTGACTGTTTCTTCAACAGCAACTCAAAACTTGAGAAATCCCTGAATCCCTTTGGCTGAAACTTCACACAACTGGAGAAGCTTCACTGCTGCTGCAACAAGGGTCTTTCCTTCCGCTTCTTTGACACTTCAAAGAGCATGAACCTGCTCTGTCACCATCAAAGAGCCTGGACTAGCTCTGATACCACTGTTGGGTATTTTTGCAATGGGAAAATACCAAAACCAAACATTAGCTTAACACAGAGTCAATGCTCTGTTTTTCTTTACTCAGGATCTTTTGTGCACAGGGAAGCTATTAAAATTTTTTTACTGAACAGAGTATTTCACCACCATAAAATGATTTCCATTCATTAAAATAAATTCACTGATATACATTCATCCTCTTTGCTGAGAGGGATTTACCAAAAACAACATTCAACCATAACTCTATTTTCACTTGAGAATTTACTGAGACATATTCATCCTCTTTCACTCAGAGGGATTCACCAAATCATTAAAAAAGAAATTACTCTGTCTCCTTTGAAATTTTACACCACTGTGTGTAAAAATTTCATTTACATTCACTGCTGTGTGAAAACAAAAATTATAGGGATTTGCACATTTACCTTTTCACTGCTGTGTGAAACAATTCATGGTTTCACATACTTGCCCATGGTTTTTCTTCTTTCACTTCTTTGCCTTCTCCTGCACTGCTGTGCATTCTTTTTCTTACATTTCACTTACAAAAAAACTTTACGCCTGCTGCGTTTTCACTATGGTTTTCATTTGCTGCCACTGTTTTTTTCTTACACACAGCTGTGTGTTTCATTGCATTTCTTTCATTACAAAAATTTACACTACGTTTTCCCTTTGGTCTTTATTCGCTGCAGCAAAACCAACACATTTCACCTTGTGCTATCCCCTTGTTTTCATAGGCTGCTGCAAACCCAATACCTCTCCTCCCCGTGTGTAATGCTCTCTACCTGGAGTCAACGCTTGAACATTTCATATGCACGAATAATAAAATAAAATAAACTTACATTGTATTTCCGCCCATACTCCGTATTAACTCGCCGTAGGAAAGACATTAAAACTTTACCAAAACATGTCATAAAATTATTACAAGGTATGGTCCAGGTCCACGCTGCATTAATTTTAATCAGACCCCCATATGTACTTTGGAGAACTTAACCCCGGAGAACCTTTCCTTCAATCGGACGGCGGAGAAACGGTGGACCAAATCAGACGCATATCGGACAGGGGTTGAAGACCGACATTTATCGTCCGATAAATGTCAGGTGATGATGTCACGGCAATCCACGTGGCTGCACCATATCGCGTCGGAGTCCCTCGTCGGAATATTCCATCGCTGGAGAGCTGGTGCGATAGGTTTCAGGCGGCCGGCTTCTGACTTGCAGCTGTGGTTTCCCGCGCACCTTAACTGCTGGCCCGCGCACAGGGGAAATTACAAATTTCAACAGGAATCCCATTTTGAGAACCAGGGAAATGAGGAAGGGGAGGAAGCGTTTCCCAGGTCCTCGAAAAGGGTCAAACACAGACACCACAAATTCTAGATCATCATCAGGGTAAGCAGGATATTCCCGGAGTTCCACTAAACATATACAATGCTGCGAAGTCCCAAACGTTTTTCTGTCTTCGTAAAACTCGGGGTGGTTCACAGCGGTCTCCCAGCTTCTGCAAACAGCTCTGAGGGTTGCATGAGAGTCGTAAGGCACTCTTACCAGTCGACCTATTTCCCATGGAAGAATAGCAAAACCCTCCATAATCAGATGCACTACAGCTAGTGAAACACGGTCTGGTGTTCGAAAATTTGATTTGATGAACATATTATTTGGTTTGATTCGATTCGTTAAGAGAATAAGTCAATGTTTACACTCCAAGGCGATTGAATATGAAGTTGGCAGATACAGACAGTTTGAAAAAACTGCAAAGACAAGCACAAAGACGAATACGTTTTGAACGAACTGAATACGTTTACGTTTACGTTCCAAGACTGTTTGTAAAATCTGCAAAGCCAAGCACGAGACGGTCATCTAATATCACAGCAATCAGACAAACCAAAGACTCATGTACCAGAATTACACTCTTCTTACCTGGAAAGATTTGTCGATGCCACGCCAGGCCGGATCGAACCCAACTGATAACCACAACCCAGAGAGATGGAACGAAGTAAGGCGCCACAGAATGTGAATAAGGTCGAAAGAAATATGAAGGAAAACTCAAGTCATAACTAAAGTCAATAACAGAGATCACATAAATGAGGCACCGCATTTAAGTAATGAAAAATGGACCAATTGGCTTTCGATTGTCATGCTGTGTTTCGCAATTTGTCCAACGGAAACCCTAATGACGTGGTGAACAAATCATCGATTGGTTCCTTGTGCGGTGGATAGAATTCGAGAAAGATCCAGCAATAAATAACTTTAAGATGGCACCACATACCAGTGAGCCAACTGGAGAACTAGGAAAAATTAAGTATGAATTTGCGAAATAAATTTATAAACACCTCCAACATTTTATATTTTTGATTTCGTATAATAATAGTCAATTTTAAAATTTCAATAAATAATTTTAATAATTCTGAGTTTAATGAAAAATTATATCTAGAAGATAACAAAGTTAATATTAATAATCTATCAATATGATGTATTTAATATGACATGTAATTTAGGTACTCCTGTGTAATAGGTGTATTATTCTTAAGAATATTGGAACTTGCATATATTTTATATGTAAAATAATAGGATTAACACGGCAAACATTTTTTTTTGGCAATAAAATATATCATATTATTCTCAAGGATATTGGAATGTGTAATTTGAATATGGGAGATTATAAGGTTAACACTATAAAGCAAATGTTTTTTCAAGTTATTCTAGAGAATATTGGAATGTGTGCAACTAAATATGGAGGTTAGTATGGCCAACACCACTTACTAAGCACATTGTCTAGCAATGGCATTGGCATGCATTGTTATCAAAAACATTGGAATGGGTGCAAACTCAATGGACAAGGTCAACAACACCAAGCAAACACGTTTTCGGCGATGAAATTGACATGCTTTATTTTCAAGAACATTGTAATGTGTGGAAACTCAATATGGAAACTATCAAGGTCAATACAATGATATTCACTTGCATTATTGTTAAGAATATGAGAATGATTGCAAATTTGATATGGAAGATAGTCCTGTTAACACCATTAAGAAAGGAACTTTTTTAGCAATGAAATTACTAAAAGTAAGCAAAACATGCATGGCACAATTTCAATAACTTTGGAATCAATGCAAAATCAATATGGGAGATAGCATAGTCAAAACCACCAAGCAAGTATTTTTTATTGAAATTGACATTAATATGCAAACTCAATATGAAGGGTAGCAAGGTCTACATCACCAAGTATCTTTTCTAAGAAATGTATGCCCACACAATCTAAAAAACGTTAGAATTGATATAAACTCAATATAGAGGATAGCAAGGCCAACACCACTAAGCTAACACCTTTTACAACAATGAAATAGATAGAAGTAAGCAAGAGATGCATGACACAATCTCAACAACTTTGAAATGGGTGCAAACATAATATGGAGAATAGCAATGGAAACACCACCAAGAAAATATTTTTTCTAAGAGATGCATGGCACAACCTCAATAACTTTGGAATGGGTTCAAACTCAATCTCAACAACTTATAAATGGGTGCAAACATAATATGGAGAATAGCAAAGGCAACACCACCAAGAAAATATTTTTTCTAAGAGATGCATGGCACAACCTCAATAACTTTGGAAAGGGTCCAAACTCAATAGAGGACAATCAACTTCCCTTTGTGAATTTCAGGCAATATGAAAGACCGTGGAAATCTCCACTCTCAAGTTGACAAAAGTAATCAAGACCAACAGAAAAATAATTGCCTCAATGATAAGCTCAACAATAACAAAAATACATTTTTTCAAGCTATGAGAAGAAAGCTATATAAACAAGGTCAACATCAACATGATGTATATTTTTCAATTATGGAAATTTGTTATAGAACTAAACATAATATTGATTATGTGAAGTTATCAAGGTATAAGCTTATATTCATACATTGCTCTCATCTTAAAATTGATGTTGTGTACTTCAATGTCAGGGTTGATCCAAGCAGATATTGGTGGCCACCTGCCAATTCCACTTGGACCCCCATCATTGCTTCTTTCAGTTTTTGAGTTTCGTTAATTGTAGCATAGTTTACTATTTTTAGCAGTTTTTCACGTCCTAAACTTCCCAGGCCATTTTGAGGCCCTAAACGACATTTTTTTGGAAATCTACCGCTAATGATTTTGTGTCTAAAATTTTCTTTTCGGTTGTATTCCTCAGAGAGATCTTTCCAACGGGCTATCATGCGTGTGAAACGGAGATAATATATGACCAAGTCATGACCCCCAGAAGTTGGTTGTCCAACTCACCCCAACTGGGCCCATAAACTCTTGGTGTTATATCTCCTTGAGTTAGGGTTTTGGTTGTTTAGGATTTGCTCTTATTGTTCACTAATAAAAAGGCCCTTGAGTCTCATTGTAGTTCAGTTCAGAGGCATGTAGCTACCACATCTCTTCTTAGGGATAAGCTACCATCGCCCTAGCTGGTGTATTTCCATTTCTGTTTGTAAACATATTTCAGTATTTTACATTAACGAAATGAAGTATTATTTCCATTGCATCTCTGTGTTTATGGTTATCTCTGTTATTTGTTGCATTCTTATTTTACCGGATCAGTGGTATCAGAGCGGTCTGCTTTTTTTCTTTGTTTTTCTTTGCATGTCCCGAACGAGGTCAGGATATAAGAGTTAGGGCTTGAACTGGTTGAACTTTTGCAAGACCAGCCTCGCAAATCCCGACGGCCTCCCATTACAGATGAAAAAAAAGATGAGGGGGCAGGAGATCCTACCAAAATCTTGCTCGAAGAAGCCCTTGAGCAATAAAGGAATGCGATGATGGACAACTTTGCCTAGATCCTTCAGCAGCTACCCAGAGGCAATGCATCGGCTTCCAACAGCTACTATGGAAATGCCAGACTGTTTAAGGTACAAGTTAATTTTGAAATCCCCATATTCGACAATTAGATAAACACAGATGCCATCAATAAATGGTTAAATATGCTAGAGGGTTATTTTTTCGTTCATGATTTTCCGGTCCAGAAAAGATTATTTTTGCTCTTCTCAAAGCAGCCCCTCATGTCAAGCACTGGTTGGAAACCTACTACGAGAAGAAGGATGAAACTACAGGCTCACTATTTTCAGTTGCACCCACTTGGAATTCATTTTTGGATACCATTAAGGAGTAGTACTACCCTGTCAGAAGCTATGACATTCAGTACATAAAGTGGACCACGCTGCGGTAGGGAAGGGACCAAGACATGCCGAAGTTTACCAATATATTCCATACCCTTCGCACAAAGTTTGGTATCAAGGATTGAGAGCAGCATTTAGTACTCAAATACCATAGCTACCTGCATAAGTACTTCCAAGAAGAAATAGAATTCTTGAACATCTCCTCGCTCGACATGACATACTAATATGGATCGTCAAGGTCGAGCAAAAGTTTAAACAAAATAAGCGAGACTTTGGATCTACAAATCTGAAGCAAGGGAAAGGTTCCCCCAAACCACAGAACAAAGGACAAAGCCGAGGTGGGGTAACCCAAGACAACCTGCCAAATCTGCAAGAAAATAATAGCACCGCGAAGACGAAGAAGGATACAGGGAAGTGGTGTGAGTTAAATAAGAGCTCTGCTCACAGCGAAAGTGAGTGTCGAGCCAAGCAATCACTAGTGGTCGAGCTAAAGGTTTCAGAATCAGATGCATGTTCCGACTCTAAGTCAGAACCCGACAAGGGGAATGACAAAGGGAAGTAGATTATCGATGCGGAGCCCGACGCCACTGTTGCCTCCATGAAGATCCAAAAGATGGAACCCAAAGATCCATAGGAGGACGAACGTCTCTTCCACTCCCAGATGTGGGTAAAGGGCTCCCTGCTACAATTCATTATCGACAACGGGAGCCAAAAGAATCTCATTTCGACAAAGGTCGTGAAGCGGCTGGGCTTACTGACCACAGCACATCCACAACTGTACAGCATCGAGTGGCTTCACCAAGGATTGGATCTTCGCGTGATTCAGTAGTGTTGCCTTCCATACAACATCAAGCCCTTCACGGATGAGGTATTATGTGGCATTTCTCTCCTTGAAGTTTGTGATGTATTATTAGGACAACCATACTTGTGGAAGAAACATGTTGTGTATGAATCAAGGCCCCATGTTGTTATTGTTACTTTTGGAAATACGTTGTACAGGATACTAGAGGTAGAACCGCCTACCACCATCTCTTTGGTTACTGCAAAACAATGAAGTAAGCTCATTTCAAACTGGGAAATTTGTTTTCCTCATGATACGCCCTTAAGGAAATAAGAAGACGGTGGCCACAACCTCCAGACAGGGCCCCTCCACAGAACAACTACAGATGGACAACGTCGTGGAAGAGTACGAGGACATCTTCACCTCCCCCACATGGGCTCCTTTGTACTGTTAGGTCAAGCACTCCATCGATCTGACCCCAGGTGCAACGCTGCCCACTCGACCAATCTATCGGTGCTCCATTCTGGAGAATGATGAAATCACGAGGTAGATTCAAGAGCTGTTGCAGAAAGGCCACATCCGTCCGAGTTCATAACCCTATGGGAGCCCGATCATGTTGGTACATAAGAAGGATGGGACTTAGAGACTCTGTATTGACTATCAGGCGTTGAAAAAGATCACTGTCTATAATAGGTACCCGATCCCACGAATTGATGACCTCCTGGACCAACTGTAGGGGGAAAAATGTTTCAGCAAGATCAATTTGAAGTCAGGATATCACCACGTACCAATCAAACCTTCTAATGTGTGGAAGACTGCCTTCAAAGTTAAGGAGGGCCTTTTCGAATAGTTGGTTATGCCTTTTAGATTGACGAATGCTCCTGCAACCTTCATGAGGCTAATGGATGACATATTGTGACCATTCACCAACTCATTCGTAGTGGTATACTTGGATGACATCCAGATCTTCAGCCAGAGTTGGGAAGAGCACCTCCACCACATCCAACAAGTTCTCCAAACACTGTAGCAACACAAGTTATGTGCCAATTTGGAGAAATGCACTTTTGGCATGACCCAGGTTCAGTATCTGGGATAAATTATTGATGAACATGGGGTGCATGTGGATCCAGCCAAGATCCCAGTCATTCAGGATTGGCCATCTCCAACCATTCTGACATAGCTCCACAACTTTCTAGGTCTTGCCAACTTCTACTATAGGTTCGTATTGGGATTTTCTCATATCACTTAGCCCTTGAGCCAAGTGACCAAGGGAGGAGTGAAAGAAAATTTCTTTTGGTCTGAATCTCAATAAAAGACATTCACAGAGTTGCAAGATCGTCTCTGCTCGGCACTAATGCTCGTATTACTAGACTTGCAACAACCATTTGAGGTCGAGACAGAAGCCTATGACTATGCTATTGGGGTAGTCCTTCCTCAACACGGGCATCCAGTGGAATATCATAGTGAGACACTTTCAAACACAATCTGGAAGTATCCCAGATGTATTCCATTGTGAAGGCCTACCGACAATGGAAGTATTAAATTTTGGGGAAGGAAAAGGTTATCCACACAGACTACTGACCCCTGCAATTCATACAGACCCAAGGGAAATTTTAGAATGATTGCCATCAGAAGCGGTTCACATACCTGCAACAGTTCCATTTAAATATCAAGTATAAGAAGGGCAGCACCAATAATGTTGCAAATTGCCTCGGTCGAACACCGATCATGGTGTTAACCACTGTGCTCAACTCTTTTGGGTACGAGACTTCTAATTGGCCACTTCTCTACAAAAGCGACCCAGAATTTGGCAACACATACCAGACACTCTTGGAGGGTCAGCATGTTCCAGATTTTCACCTCCAGGATGCCTTGTTATGCCACCTGGGTCACCTTTGTCTTCCTTCAAGGAAGCGTGCCAAGATGATTTGTAAGCACACTGCAGTCAGGCTGCTGGGCATTTCGGGGTTGAGAAAATGGTGGCAGTACTGTAGAAGTATTTATATTGGTTGAATCTTCGATAGGATGTTGGGAATTGCATTAGATCATGCACTGACTGCACCATTGCCAAACCAACTATCAAGAAGCAAGTCCTCTATACCCCGTTGCCTATCCCTAGTCGACCTTGGGAATCTATCTCCATGGATTACATGTTAGGCCTTCCTTCCACTAAGCATGGAAATGACTGTGTTTTTGTGGTCCTCAACAGGTTCTTGAAGATGGCCATTATGGCGGTCTGCAAGAAGAATATCATAGCCGAAACCACTAATAAACTCTTCTTTGAACAAGTGTGGGTACACTTTGGGATCCCATAGTCTATCATCTCAGATCGGGACAACAGGTTCCTTAGTACATTTTGGTCCATTCTCTGGTGGATACTGGACACCAAACTCACTAAGTCCACAACATTCCATCCTCAAACAGATGGCCAGACAAAGGTTGTCAATAGGATGAGCGTACACATTCTGTGCATGTACAACTCAAAGCATCCACGCACATGGGACAAGAGCCTCCCCTATGTTCAGCATAACTACAACTAGGCTCTCCACAGCTCGACTAGCCACAACCCTTTCCAGGTGGGCTTGGGATTCTAGGCACTATGTCCCATTGATGTGGCCATTCCATTTGCAACTACTCATGCAGATTCGGCTCATGTCTTGTCTGAAACATATAAGGAAAACAACTTCATTGAGCACATCCAACATATTCACCAGCAGGTCCATGACATTATGGAGAAATCAAATGCCAAGTACAAGCAGCAACATGATCAACATCGGGTGCCACAGAAGTTTCAAGTGGGTGACAAAGTCTAGTTTCATTTCCAAAAGGAATGCCTTACCAGGGCTTATCAAAAACTCACACCACTCTGATATGGTCCTTACACCATTACCAAGGCTATGGGAGATAATGCATTTGAGTTCAGCATTCCCCCATTCCTTCTCCTGCACCCAGTGTTCAATGTAGACCACCTTTAGCCATACTTTCCACCATTACTAGACACATCCGACATTGTAGAACAACTCACACCCACAGAGTTAAATCTAGATTACATGGAACAAGCTACAACTGATCGAATCATGGACACATAGATCAAGCACACTCGCCAGCAGAATATCCAACTGTATCGAGTTATAAAAGCAAGCCAACTCCTTCACCAAGGCAAGTGGCTCACCAGGGACCAAGTTTAGCAAAAGTTTCCTCATCTTATGGAGGGACTCAACGCAATGGGGACCATTGCTTCCTAAGGGGGGAGGAATGATCCAGGTGGATATTGGTGGCCACCCGCCAATTCCACTTGGACCTCCACCATTACTTCTTTCAGTTTTTGAGTTTCCTTAATTGTAGCACAATTTACTATTTTTAGAAGTTTTTCGGGTCCTAAACTTTCGTAGCTATTTTAAGGCCCTGAACGATGTTTTTTGGAAATCTACCGCCAACAGTTTTCTCTCTAAATTCGTTGTTTCCGTCGTAGTCTTTGGAGATATCTTTCTAATGAGCTATCATGTGCATCAAACAAAGATAATATGACCAAGGCATGACCCCGAGAAGTTGGTTGTCCAACTCACCCCAACAAGGCCCATAAACTCTTGGTGTTACATCTCCTCGGGTTAAGGTTTTGGTTGTTTAGGGTTTGCTCTTATTGTTCAATAATAAAAATGCCCTTGAGCCTCATTATAGTTCAGTTTTGAAGCATGTAGCTCCCACATCTCTTATCAGATATAAGCTACCATCACCCTAGATGGTGTATTTCCATTTCTGTTTGTAAGCATATCTCAGTATTTTACATTAATGAAATGAAGTATTATTTTTGCTACATCTCTGTGTTTATAGTTATCTCTGTAATTTATTGTGTTCCTGTTTAAATCCAGATCAAGAATACTTGTAAATTCTAAAACATGTAAAAGATAATAAGCACAAAAAAATTGATTATTTTAATAAAAAAATGTCTTACAAATATTATGTATCACTTTAATCAAACTAGTTTTTGTATTAATTATTTGTTGCATAACTATGCTTTTACATAATTTAAATATTGAAAATTTAGAAAATTTTAATTTATATAAATTAACTATATTATTAGTTTTGTTAGCTTTCATTGTAAAAATTAATTTATACACGAACCACGGAGTTTTAAATCTCCATTGTAAAAATTTTGAGGCTTCTTCCATGGTATAAAACATATCAGTTAAGTTGAGTGTTACTTGTCGAGCATATCTATCAAAAATAATTAAAAAGCAAGCACCCGGTTATGATTGACTGGTGCAACATGGACATGGACAAAAAACAATGAAACGGTAACACGAACAATTACTAGTGCAACACGGACAAAAAAGATAAAAGAACAACACGGACAAAAGTAATAAATTAATTTTTCCTTTTTCAAGTTTATTTTCATTATTAGCCATAATCAACCTTGATTTAATTATAATTTTATATTTAACGCAAATAAAAGATAAACTAATATATAATATTTCCTCTATTTGACTCTCAATTTTTCTTAATAATTTCTATATATATTCATATAGATATATATATTTTAATATAGATATTATTATTTTTATTTATAATTAACATTAATATTGTTCTTTAAAATTTTAATATGTTAACATTTTTTATTAATTACATAATAATAAATGATATGTTAAACACTCTTATCTATTAACCACATATTAATAGATATAATTTGTTTTTTTATTAATAGAGCAAGGAAGCAAAAGCTTAACCGATTCCACTTCATTGTGGTGTTTTTATTAGTAGAGTTAGGAAATGAAAGTTCAAGGGATTTCACTTTATTGTGAAATTTAAGTTATAGTTACATAGCGAATAGCTTTCAAATCCTCTACATATTTTATTTTTCTTGATTTGAAATTTACCTTTTTAGTTTGTCTCAGGAACAAGGAATTACTCTTAAGCAGCCACTCTTGTTCCTTCTCATTTCCCGTTTGATTATATAAATAAAAGTTGCGAGAATTTAAATTTTAAGAACTAGATAATTTTTCTCACAAGTTATTCATTTGACGAACACTGAAGGTGTGTATCTAGATTGGTGACCATGATGTAAAAATAAAACCAAAAGCGTGATAAAAATTGAATATAGAAACCAATGAATCTCACTATAGGAAGTCTAAAGTATATTTCATAAAGTGGAAGTTTAAATAGTGTGTTTGATTTTAGAAATTACCTCAGGAATAAGCTTCCACTCGTCTTCATACACATTGTAGACAGTTGCAGATAGCAAGAAATCATCATGTCCACCTGCAACCTAAAGGAGTCCATCAAGTGATACGGACAAAGAACATACGATTCAAATTTTTGGCATGTCTATGCCATGGCTCCACTTTCTTGATGAGAAAATGGTGGAGTGCCTCTACTAGGTGGAGATTGGACGTCGATCAAAGCCAACTTTTGATTGACAAAAGAGTGCAATCCCAATGTGAGTACCAAGGGAATGGGGAAGGGGAGGAAGCGTTTCATGGGTGCCTCGCAAAGGGTCAAACACAAAAACCACAAATTCCAAATCATCATCAGTGTAAGCAGGACATTCCTGAAGTTACACTAAACATACACTATTGGGAAGTCCCAACCAAGCTTAGGGTTCCATACATACATATAGGTTTTATTTTATGACAATATCAATAGCATATCCTCACACTGAAATATATTAACAAGAGGAAGGATAACATGATTGAGGGTTAGAAACCTTACCTCTAAGGAGTTGATATGAAGATTCACTTTCCTTATACCCACCTTGCTAGAAGAGAAATTGTTATAGGCCATTTTGTCGCATTTGATCAAATGGTATGCAAACCAGATAAACCAACATCCATGAACATGTTGTCATCATCCCTACATAAATCCATAAGCATGACTCTCCCAAATCCCTGCGTTTATGGGTCTGACTTCCTCAAATTAGCTCCTTAAAGGCGTAGTGCACCCTAGCCCTTTAGGGACATGCATTCAACAACATGCTTCTCTATTATGCACCAATGCTAATCAGCAACAAGATGTCCTTTGTTGGGGTGTGTTGATTCCAGAAATTTAGGAAATTTAAAAAGAATATTGAAGCTTCCTCTTCCAGAAGCTTCTAAGAGTTGTTTAAACCATTTACCTTGGATAAGGACTTTGAATCCTATCTGATCCTAACTTTTATATTTCAACTCTTATCCCTTAAAATCATCTTCCCATCTCAAGTGGATCTCAATCCTAGATTGGAAAATACATAAGAATAACTAAATTACAACACTCTCCTATAACTTTACAACCATCTATAACATTAGGGATAGGTTTTGGAGACTAATCATACCCTTATGTTGTTGTCTTGAATCTAAGAAAGTCATCATATTCATGCATTATGGTGACATTGAGGTGTGTTTTATGACAAGGAAGGACAAGTCAACTTGGGAAAATATCTATAAGATCAGCTACTATTAGTTGTTGTAGAATACCTCCTAATCATATTAATACAAATAGTATATCATTTTCCTATATGTGTTATGTAATGTTTACATTCATGAATTTGAATTCTTTGTTGATCCATTGAACAGAGTAATTTGATGATGCTACATAGATGTCATATATTTTTGGGTTGTTATGGTTTTATATGCATGTTCTAATTATAGAAACCAGAGCTACAATTGGAGCTTCCAACTAGAGAGGAGATAATAACTTGTGATGGATTCCAAGTAAGCCTCTTTCAATTCTTCAATTTCTCTAAGAGTAACTTTATGTTATTTTCATTTTGTTGTTCTAAACCATTCCACTAAGTCTAGGGAAGATACTTATGTTTGCATTAGTAAATTTTGTATAACAAATCTATGAATCCATTGGGTATTGTGTCTTTCCCTTAATGTTTTCCTTGACCTTATCCCTTGTTTCACCTCTTAAACAAACCTCCATTGCCTCACTCATCATGAATTAACCCTAGGAAGATCTTTCATTGAGATTCATTTAATTTTTTGTGTCAGAACTTAGCTTTACCTTGATCAACACTCCCCCTAGTCTGTTGACAGATCATTGTAACGCTCCTTGGCATTCTTTTCACACGTGTTGCAGAGAACTAGTAACCTATTTGCACTATGTTGTCCTAATGATGGATCCTGATTAGGATTTGAAATGTTGATAAAAGAAATGGTTAATACTATGGGTTCTCCGGCTTCTAAATCAAAAGATATAAACCACGGAGGTCTTAAATCCAGTATGTTGTTCCATGTTTCAGGCAAAAAAAATATGATTTTCTCTCTGATTAAATTTGTTTTTTTTATCCTCCTTGTCTCCTTGAGTGTGTCTTGGTCTCTTGGAAGCCCTCATCTTGTTTCCTTTTCGTTTTGAATGCCTTTGATAAGAACTTGTTTAGATTTTTTCTTCTTCCTTTTCAATTAGGTCATTAGAAAATGATTGCTTAAATGTTGATTGCTTGAAGGAATTGGTGTTTCAGTCATTGTTATGGATAAGTTCTTTTATCAGTGATTAGGAAAATATTTTAGTTTTCATATGAAAATTAAGTGAAATTGAAAATAAAAATATAATGCATCTTGCATTACATCTAGTGTTTTGTGTGTGAAATTAGAATTAGGAACAATTGCATTAGGGGAATTGATTAGCAATTTTTTTGTTGCATATTCTTTGTTCTCTTCCCTCCCATATATAAATTTTCATTGAAAATAAAAGTTTCATTTCGTCATTGATCCACATGGACCTTGCTGGCCACCTATATATTCCACTTGGACCTCCACTGTTATCTCTTTCGGTTTTTCAGTTTCCTTAATCGTAGCACAATTTACTATTTTTGGCAGTTTTTTGGGTCCTAAACTTTCAGAGTCATTTTGACGCCCTGAACAATTTTTTTTGGGAAAATCAAGGTGAACGATGGACTTTGGTTTCTTTCAACCACTCAAAAGTTATAGTCCTCATATTTATATTTCTAATAAGGTATTGTGTTCATCAAACGAAGATCATATGCCAAGGTTACAACCTCGGGAAATTGATTTACCAATTTACCGAACAGGGCTCATAATTTTGGCACTTCATATCGTAGGGATAGGTTTTTGGATGTTTAGTTTTTTCCACTATTTCTCAATAACAAATAGGGCTTCAAGCCTCATTGTAACACATTTCATAAGCATGTAGCTGCCACCTCTCTTCTAAGAGATAAACTACCATCATCCGACATAGTCTTATTTCCATTTCGTTTGTAAACATATTTTAGTGTTTGATATTAATGAAATGAAGTATCATTTCTGCTTCATATTCATATTTATATTTATATTTATATCTGTAATTTATTTCATTCCTATTTAAGTTCAGATCAGTGGTATCAGTGTGATCTTCTCTTTCTCTATTTTTCTTTGCATGTCCCGAATGAGTTTGGGATATAAGGAGTTAGGGCTCAAACTGGTTGAACCTTTGTTAGAAGAGCCTCACAAATCTTGACGCCCTCCCATTGTGGAATAGAAGAAAGACGAGGGGGTAGCAAATCTTTTCAAAATATTGCTTGAAGAAGCCCTCGAGCAACAGAGTAACCTGATGATGGACAACTTTTCCCAAATCTTTTAGCGACTACCTAAGGGTTACACATCTCGTTCCAGTTGCTACTCTGGAAGTGCCACACCCTTTAAGGTACAAGTTAACTTTGACATTCCCATATTTGAGGGTCAAATAGATGCAAACACCGTAGCTAAATGGTTAAATCTGCTAGAAGGATATTTTTCTATTCATGATTTTTCCACATAAGAAAATAATTATTTTTGTACCTCTTAAAGCCGCCACCCACATTAAGGACTAGTGGGAAACATATTGTGAGAAGAAGGATGAAAATACACCCTCACTATTTGCGGCAACACCCACTTGGAGTTCATTCTAGGACACCATCAAGGAGAAGTACTACCTTGTGAGGATATATGAGGATAAATACATAAATTGGACCATGCTACAATAGAGAAGGGGGCAAGGCATGCAGGATTTTATTTATGTTTTTCATAACCTTTCCAAGAAGTTGGGTATCAAGGATTCTGAGAAATATTTGGTACTCAAATATCGTGACTGCCTACACAGGTACATCGAGGATGAGATGGAGTTCTTAGACGTCTCCTCGCTCGACATGATGTACCGATACACTGTCAAGATTGAGCAGAAGTTTAAATAGAAAAAGTGAGACTTTGGATGAGTGAATTTGAAGTAACATAAAGGCTTACCCTGACCGTAAAGAAAAGGGAAAATTGAAGGCGAGGTGACCCAGGATTGCCCATCAAAGCCAAAAGAAAAGAATAACACTACAAAGACAAAGAAGGACACAAAAGTGATGTGAGTTCTATAAGAGCTCCACTCATAACACAAGTGAGTGTTGAGCCAAGCAGTCACTGTTAGCCAAGCTGGAGGCTTTCGAGTCAAATGCATGTTCTAACTTTGAGTCAGAACCTGACAAGAGGAATGATAAAGGGAAGTAGATAATTGATGTGGAGACTAGTTTCAGTTTGGCCACAATGAAGATCTAGAAGATTGAGCCTGAAGATCTAGACGAGGGCGAATGCCTATTCGACTCACAGATGTGGGTGAAGGGCTCTCTGCTATAGTTCATTGTCGATGGTGGAAGCTAAAAGAACCTCATTTTAGTAGAATTCATGAAGCGGCTAGGACTACTGACTACATCGCATCCGCAGTTGTACACCATCAGGTGGCTTCGCCAAGGAAAAGTTCTCTACATTAGCCAATAGTGTTGCCTTCCCTACAACATCAAGCCCTGCACGGATGAGGTATTGTGTGATTTTTCTCCTCTTGATATTTTTGATGTATTATTAGGAAAACCATACTTGTGTAAGCGGCATGATGTATATGAGTCTATACCCTGCTCTATTATTATTTCTTTGGGTAGTAATTTATAAAGGATACCAAAGGTAGCCCCGCCTACTGCCATCTCTTTGATCTCTTCTAAGAAATGCAGTAAGATCATCTCCCAAACTAGGAATTTGTTTTCTTTATTATTCTCTCTCAAAGTAGGGGGAAGATCATAGCCACATCCATTGGCCTCGAGAAGGGTTCCTCCACATAGCAGAATCAGGTGGAGACGGTCGTGGAAGAATACAAGGACATCTTCTCCTCACCCACTTGGGTACCTTTGCACTTTCAGGTCAAACATTTGATTGATCTGACTCCTAAAGCACCTCTACCCAATGGGCCGATATATCGACGCTCCATTTTGGAAATTGAAGAGATCAAGCAGAAAATCTAGGAGTAGCTACAAAAAGGGCACATCCAACCAAGTCCCTTTCCTTGCGGGAGGCCAATTGTACTTGTACAGAAGAAGGATGGGACCCGGAGGCTCCCCATTGATTATCAGGAACTAAACAAGATCACTTTTAGGAACAGGTATCCAATCCCATGGATTGATGACATTCTGGACCAACTAAATGGGGCCAAGTATTTCAGCAAGATCAATCTAAAGTTTGGATATCACCAAGTTCCAATAGAGCCCACAGATGTATGGAAGGTCGCCTTCAAATCCAAGGAAGGCCTTTTCGAATGGTTAGTTATGCCCTTCGAGTTAACAAATTCCACTGCTACTTTTATGAGGCTAATGGATGACATCTTGTGGCCCTTCACCAATTCATTTGTGGTTGTTTATTTTGACGACATCCTCATTTTTAGCAAGACTTGGAAAGAACACTTGCAACACATTCGACGGGTCCTTCAGACCCTTCAATAGCACAATTATGTGCCAACTTGGAGAAATTCACCTTTGGCATGAGTCAGGTCCAATATTTGGGTGACATCATAGATGAGTGTGGCATACATGTGGATTTTAATAAGATGCAAGTCATTCGAGATTGGCCAACCCCAACCACCCTAAAAAAGCTTCACAACTTTTTGGGCCTTGCAAATTTTTATCAGAGGTTTGTGTTGAGATTATCCTATATCACTTGGCCTTTGATTCATATTACTAAGGGCAGGGAAAAATAATAATTTTCTTGGTCCAGGTCCTAACAGAAGCCATTCGCTGAGTTGAAGCACCGACTCTGCTCTACACTGGTACTCACATTACCAGACCTGCAGCAACCATTTGAAATCGAGACAGACGCCTCATATTATACTATTGGTGAAGTCCTCACCGAGCATGGGCATCCAGTGGCCTATCATAGTGAGACACTTACCAAAACAATACAAAAGTACCACACCTATGATAGAGGGATGTATTCCATCGTACATGCTTGCCAGCAATGTAAGCATTACATTCTGCAGAAGGAGATGGTCATACACACCGATCACCAACCTATTTAGTTTATACAAACACAAGTGAAGTTGCAAAATGTTCGCCATCACAATTGGTCTACATAACCGCAAAAATTCCACTTGAACATTAAATACAAAAATGGAAGCATAATAATATTGTAGACGGCCTCAGTCGGTCCTTAGTTGTAGCTTTGACTCGTGTTCTCAACTCTTGTGGCCATGAGACTTCTGGATTACTACAACTATACAAAAACAATCCAAATTTCACCTCCACATACCAGATGCTAGTAGATGGAAAGCAAGTGCATGATTTCCAACTTGAGGACACATTATTATGCTACCTAGGCCACCTTTTTGTTCCTTCAACCAAGTGGGCCAAGCTGATTTGGGAGGCACACTAGAGTCAATTTGTAGGACACTTTCGTGTGAAAAAAAATGTGGTTGTACTATATAAGTACTTTTATTGGCCCAAATTGTTATTCGATTTGGGAAATATATCATATCATGCACTACCTGCACTATCACCAATCCAACCATCAAGAAGAAAGGTATGTACACTCCTCTACCTACTCCGAGCCAAGTGTTGGAATCCATATCCATAGACTATATGTCTGGCCTCTCTTCTACTAAGCGTGGTAATGATTGTATAGTTGTGATCGTGGACAGATTTCTAAGATGGCTATATTAGCAGCGTGCAAGAAGAGTATCACAACAAAGGAAACTAAAAAACTCTTCTTTGAACGAGTATGGTTACATTTTGGGATCCCACAAACCATTATGTCAGATTGGGATAGTAGGTTCCTGAGCACATTTTGGTCAAGCCTCCTGACACTATTGGACTAAAAGCTCACCAAGTCAACTGTCTTCCATCACCAGATTGATGGCTAGACAAAGATCGTCAATAGGATGGTAGTGCATATACTCCACATGTACAACTCCAAGCATCCTTGAACCTGGGATCAGACTATCCCATATGTCAAGCACAGTTATGACAAAGCTCTCCATATTCGACTGGTTGCAATCCCTTTCAAGTGGGTATAGGATTTCAACCATTGTGTTTGATTGATGTTTCCATGCCTCATGCAAATACACAAACATAATCCACACATGTATTGTCTGAGGCTGATAAAGCGATGACAATTATTGAATTCACCGAACACATCTACCAGAAGGTTCATGACATCTTGGAGAAGTCAAATCCCAAGTACAAGCAACAACATGATCAACATCAAGTGCCACACAACCTTTAGGTGGGCAACAAACGTTGGTTGCATTTGCAGAACGAACGCCTTATCGAAGCCCATTAGAAGCTTAGACCACTATGATATGGTCCTTACACAATTACCAAGGTGGTGGGAGACAATGATTTTGAGCTCAATATTCCCTACTTCAATGGCCTGGAGCCATTGTTCAATGTGGATTGCCTCCGAGCATACTTCCCATCATTACTGGACATATCACACATTGCAGAACAACTCACACCAACATATTGAAATCCATATTTCTTGGAACAAGCTACAACTGATTGAATTATGGACACAGAGGATAAGAACACTCACTAGGATAAGATCCAACTATATTGGGTTGTCAAAGTTGGCCAACTCCTGCACCAAGGAATGTCGTTCATGAGGGACCAAGTTCAGTGGAATCATCTTATGGAAGAACTCAACGCAATGGGGACCATTGCTTCCTAAGGTGGGAGGATTGACCCAGGTGGATGTTGGTGGCCACCTACCGATTGCACTTGGACCCCTGCCACTATCTCTTTCATCTTTTCAGTTTCCTTAATTGTATCACAATTTACTATTTTTGGCAGTTTTTCGGGTCCTCATCTTCTAGATTCATTTTGAGGCCCTAAACGACATTTTTTGGGGAAAACGGGTCCAACATTGCCCAACATTTTTAACGAGGTATTTTTCATGTCAAACAGAGAATGTATGCCAATATTATGACCCTCGGAAGTTGATATACCAATTTAACCAAACGAGGCCCATAGTTTTGGTGCTTCATCTCCTAGGGTTAGGTGTTTGGATGTTTATGGTTTTCCATTGTTTATCAATAATAAATAGGCCTTTGAGGCTCATTGTAACACATTTTAGAGGCATGTAGCCACCAATCTTTTCTTAGAGATAAACTACCATTGCCCAAGCTAGTCTTATTTCCATTATGTTTGTAAGCATATTTTAGTATCTGATATTAATGAAATGTAGTATTATTTCTGTTGCATCTCTGTATTTAGGGTTATATCTCTGAGATAGATCCTTCAGAATCATACTTTCCTATCAGTATGGAACTTGAGATCACCTCTCCATTGGCTAGTGAATTCAACACAATCGAAATAAAAGAACCTCAAATCTCACTATCTAAGGTTATCGAACTTGACTATAATAAAGTAGAGACAACACAACCTGAGGTAACTCAGTTATATGTGCCTATTACTTCAAGACCTTCCTCCTCTCTTCCTCTGTCTTAGACCCGACCATAGACTATATATCTTGGAACTGATGGTGAGCCACTTCAACATGGTCTTGTGAGTGTCGAAGAGATTCCATAGGAAGAGCCTCAACTCTCCTCTCATATTCGAGTAGGGCCTCATTTTTTTTAGACCCATCCATTTCCTTCTCCTCCTACTCCATCTTAGGCTACTTTGCTTGGTTCCTTTCCTTTCAACTCACATTTCAATTTCCCTCGACAATATTCTTTGGGATAGTTAACCATTAATGGATCTGCTATTGTTGAATCTCTTCCCTTATCTACTATTGTTCCTAAGACAAGCTAGTTTGCAACTTCATTGATGTTTGTAACATCACCAAAGACCATTTTTATGGTGGCTCATCTATCCCGCCTACTTACCAATCATTGTTTGGTACCTTTTCTAGTGCATCATCTAGTCCATGGACCTCTCCCATGTAATATACATATGTAATTCCATTTAGTAATTCTTTGATGAGAATTACATAGTTTGTTGTTCCTGCTCCATCTACTTCTATAGCTAAGCAGTAGGCTAGTCCTTATGTTAGTGGGTATGGACACCTACAACAACCTAATCTACCTCATTAGGAATCCTCCTCTTAGGCGGTAGTTTCCTCTCTATTATCCTCCTCTTTCGATAGGGGTCAACCTTTTATAGGGATATTTCCATCTCCTCTAGTTAGTGCTCAGCCTCATATGATTCCTCCACATTCAAGAATAGTTGCTAATATTTGGAAACCTACCGTGCACATACAACATGGTTTCATTGTGGCTTCATATTTGGTTTCTCAACCTGTTCCACCTACATCTCAGATCCTTGTTCAAGAATCTATATCTAAACCTGTTCAAGCTCAAGTGAATGCAATCCAACCTTTACAAGGTGCATCTTTAACTCAACCTATTATGTGAGTATCTGGCACCTCTCAAGCCATATATACCCAAACTTCTTAAGGTAACTTAGAATCACAACATCTTAGTTAAGTCATTCCTCAAATTCAAATCGGTCAGAATGTATATGGTATGGGGTAGAAGCAACCTAAGCAGCCTCATGATTCGATGATGCAAAATCCCACAAGGAAACAATATTAACCATATCAAGGTATCCCTCAAATTCCTTATCGTCAAAAGATCCAAACCCATTTGTTTCAACCTTTACAAGGTTACCCTGGAGTGGGGCACTATGGTTATGTGTATACTGGTTATCAAAATCCTCCCTATCCTGGGACATATATACATGTTTCTCAGGCTATCCCATCTGAACAAGGATACCCTCCACTAGACCTCAACAGGAAGTTTCCATTTGTAGCAACTCTTAAATTTCCAGATCTAACCAGGCTCACCAATGATCCCATTACTCATTCTCCTTGGTGGTCAGTTATTCCCACAAAACTTCCTAATGATATCCGTAAATTCAATGGAAATATGTGATAAGACACATCCACACACATGATGACTTATCATTATGGTGTTCTTCAAACTCTCTCAATGATGCTTTTTCTCGTTTACATCTTTTCCAATATACACTCACTGGTATGATAGAAAAATGGTATATTGAATTACCATGAGCTTTGTTCAATAATTTTAGCTCCTTGACTACGACATTCCGAAGAAATTTCTAGCTACCCATCGTGTATGAGACTGGAACTAAAATTTTAACAAATTTCAAATACAAAAATGCCACTCACGTCTATGATCACATTCATGAGTGGTGACATCGTCATCATTTGGTTAAAAATTTTGTTCCTAACCAATTGTTAGTTAAATGGTTCATTAAGTCTTTGTTTCCATCTATTAGAGAAGAAAATGCAGAACGCAAAGTTGTGACCAAAGAGTAGGTAATTGCTCGTGCCCAATATTTGGATGTCATCTATACCCAATCTGCCATGTTTTATGATAAAATACCAAATGCTCCATGTTCTTCCAATACTATTTCTCAACCTCCTATTAAATAACCAGATGTCACTGATGGCATGATTGGTTCTTCCATCCAGTAGTCGATGATTCAACCATTTGGTTCCACTCTTTTTGTGGCTAATCAAAGCCCTCCTTCCACTGTTGCGGCTTCTACTTCTGAGATCAATGTCATTCAATCTTCCAAAGGAAAATATCAGCAACCAGGAATTAAGAAGAAAATAAAAGTTAAGAAGAAGAAAAGTAACCCTTCTTTGGATAAACAAAACATTTACTCTTCTGAAGAAAAGTGGAAACCCCATTACCCATGCTTGATATGTAATGGGGAGAATTTCACTCACGATTTTCCACGCTGAGAAGAAGTGATCAATTCCTCAAATCATTCTCTACACATGCTGTATTGATAGATCCATTTCTGAATAAGGAGACCAACATGGTTGTTGTGGATCTTGCTTCCTCTAACTTGGCTTTGATTCTTTTCTCTACTAAGCCCAAAAATTATGTTATGGTGGTCACTCGAAATAAATACTACATTAACATGAACCTCTTGAATGGTCAAGCTATTGGTCAACCTGCTAGTTCAATTACTTCTCCACCGGATCCTACTCCAAATGACGTACCTACTGAGTTAATGATTAAGCCTCCCAAAGGCACAATCCATAAACATACATTCAACCCTCACACAAGAGCTACTTAGAATTATAACATAGTTTAGGATCTAGCTTAGGCTCCTTCAGCTACGTTGACTCTTGAGGCGTTGTAAAATTGCACTGCCCAAAAGAAGGCTTTTCTTTCCACAATAAGATGTTGATCCTTCGGATTCCAACCTAGTAGTTTTTAACCATGAGAACCATACACCTCAACTTCTGGCTCAATTAGATTTCATGATTGAGGTTGTTTTTTGTAGTAAGAATATCCATCATTCCACTGTGGATGATGGAGCCTCAACCTATATTATGTCCATGTCTTTTTGGAAGGCCAATTGTTCTTGCCAATTAAGTTAGTCATCAACCACTCTGAAGGCTTTTGAAGGAAGAAGCTATGAATCTTGTGGTATTTTGAATTTATAACAAGTAGAATTAGGCGGCAAGGATGTATCAATAAAAGTTGAAGTTATTGATGGATTGCTAGATTATAATCTTCCATTGGGTCGTATGTGGGTCTATGCTATGGCTTTTATTGTTTTGACATATTTTAGAATGATCACTTTTCCTCATAAAGGCAACATAATATCCATTGATCAACTCACTTTATTTTCCTCTAGTTCTCAAGTTACTGGAAGCATCCCTCTCATGAAGGAAACCCCATACCCATATCAACATGCTGGGGTTGGAATGCTTAATGATTCCTCTCTCATGGGAGCCTTTTCTCTTCCTCCTCCTTCACTTCCCAAAAACTCTACTTTAGTTGCCTATATCAACATGATACTTTCTTGTAATCCTTGGATAGTACTAGATGAATCTAATCTTGACACTTTTGATGACTACATGTTGCTCAGTCCCATTGAGCTCGACTATGAATACATTTATTCGGACTGTGCGGTGCACTTTACCCTCTCCTCGTTGATCAATTGGGTTGATTTTTCTTTAGATTACGACACATCCCCTAATTATTTCTCTCATACATTTCCTACTGCTTAGAGCATCATGGATATCATTAAGCCAAACGATATGTCATGGGATGATTATGAGCATCGTTCCTACTTTCCATATTCCTACGAGGATAATCTTAATAAACTTTATCGACCCAGTATCGTTTAATTGTCTACGAATTCTATATCCATCTACAGTGTTGATTCTAAGAAGATTTTTTCGAACATTGAAGAGACTATCCCTTTAGATATTTCAATTAAACCTAACATTGTTGAGAATCTACATATCACTGTGTCTTTCTCTCCTAATCAGATAGAGAATTATAAATCCATATTCTAGGATTTTAGAGATTTCTTCACCTGGTCTTGTAAATAAATTACAGGTATCAATCTAAACATCATTGTGCATAAAATTAAGATGTATCATGATGCTAAACTAGTATGGTAGCACCTTCATCATGTTCATCCTAAGAAGGTTTTTGTTATTAAAGTCAAAGTTCAAAAACTTCTACGCACTAGTTTCATCTAAACAGTACCTTAAATGAATTAGGTGTCTAGAATTGTTCCTCTGATGAATAAATGGGAAACAATTTTTATTTATTTTTTTATTATGAGGACACCAATCATGCTTGTTCAAAGGACAATTATCCCACCATGTTCATCGACCAGATTGTTGATGACTCTGTCAGTTGTGAGATTTTTTCGTTTATGGATAGTTTCTCTCGCTATAATCAAATCAAGATTCTCCCGTCAAAGCAACATAAAACCACATTTTGTTTTCCTTAGGGCATACTTGTGTATTAAAATGTCCCTTTCATATTGAACGATGTTGGGTCTACATTTATTAGGGCAATGAGTTACGCCTTCCATGACATAAAACATATTGTGCAACCATATTTGGATGATTTTTATGCTCATTAAAAACATTGGGTTGATCACCCTATGCATCTTTGGGAAATATCTTTACAATGTAGACATTATAACATTTGACTCAATCCAAAAAAGTGTGTTTTTCGTGTAAGTTTCAGTTGACTTCTCAGTTTTGTGGTATCGAAACATGGAATTCATATTGACACATTGAAAGTCCGGGCGATCTTCTATCTACCTGCTCCTTCTTCCCTTCTTCAGCGTCAATGACTCCAAGGGAAGGCTAACTTTCTTCGAAGGTTCGTGCCCAACTATAATGCCGAACTAAGAAAAATATTTACTCACTTGTTATAGAAAGGGGTTCCCTTCCATTGGGATGACACTACTAAAAGGAATTTTATGCCTTGAAATATGTTCTAATTCGGTCATCCTTGTTATATCCCCTATATTACCAACATGATTATTTCCTCTACCTCGTCGTTTCAATTACTACCACTACTATCATATTGGTCTAGGAAGACGATGTTTGAACTTAACATCCTATTTATTACTTGAGTTGGAATATCAATGATACCGAAGCCAACCATACTCATGTCAAAAAGTTGGCTTTAGCAGTTGTCCAAGATGTCCAGAGATTTCATCATTACATAATACTCCGCAAAACTATTATTTTTTTAGATTTCAACCCCATGATGTACATCTTATCGCAACAACTATTAGGGGACACATACTCCAAATGGATTGTTATCCTATAGGAGTTCAATTTGGAATTAATCGAATCTAATTTGAAGAAATCCTTAGTTTTGTTTTAGCTAATTTGTGACCTTCCCGCTCCTGAAATTGAGACAACGACTAATGATTATATTCTTGGGGAGTGATTGTTCCTAATCTTAACATCTGAATCATGGTATGGAGACATTATCATATATATATACAGACCCATACTTTCTGGTATGATACTTGTCGCTCTGACCAGCGATGTATTTGATATTAAGTGAAACAATAGATCATAATTGATGACACCCTTTATCACCATGGTATCGATACGCTACTTTGGAGGTTCCTCACTCATGAGGAGGCTGAGAAAGTCTTAAATGAATGCCACTCTATGGAATGTGGTGATCATATGTCTATTTATGCCACTTCACATAAGATCCTATGTGTCGGTTACTTTTGGTCTACGATGTTTCATGACTGCATCCTTGCCATCCAAAAGTGTCACGCATGCCATATATACAATCGTAAGACCCATGCTCTGCTCGCTCCATTGCATCTAATTATCGTCGTTGGACAATTTACGAAATGGGGCATTTCTTTCATGACATGTAACTCTCACTAGGCCGGGGGGGGCCATGGCTATATCATTGTAGCGATAATACCGCTAAAACAACTGCTCTCTTTTTCTTCAACTATGTAATTGCATGGTTTGTTGTTCCATAAACCATAGTTACAAACCATGGAAAACATTTTCGCAATTACATGATCTTTGAATTGGCCGCCAAGCTAGTAATATGCCATCATAGTTCCACTCCCTACTACCCCTAGGAAAATGCGAAATTTGAGGCAATCAATAAAGTTCTCAAAATGATGCTTCAACACATTATATGGGTCCACAAATCGGATAAGGATCTATAAACCAAAATACCATCTTATCCTTTATGCATCATTGTGGGCTTATCGAACCTCTGTTAGGACCGCTACCAAGTTCACACCATTATTAATGGTTTATGGTCTCGAAGCAATGCTAGCAATTGAATGTGAAATTTTGCCTCTGAAACTTGCTATCAAACTCCTCCCTACCACTTCGATTGAGGAGGAACTTCTGTTATATATTGCACACTTAGCTGAAACCCAATGTGATACCGCAATGGCTAATGAAGCCCATAAGAAACATATCAAGGTGCAATATACCAATAGTGTCAAGTGTTGTGTCTTCTTAGAAGGATATCGTGTCTTGTTATATGATAAAGAGTTTGATAAGCAAGGATTGGGGAAGTTCGAGCCAATGTGGTTAAGTCCATACATTGTCAAATGTGTTCTTTCTAAAGGGGCCTTTGAGATTGTTATTTTTGATGGAGTTCCCTTGATGCAACCTAGGAATGGGTTGTACCTTAAAAAATACTATGCTTAAATTTTTGCGCAGTGCACTGTGTACATGTTGTATATAGATCTGTTGAATATGTTTACAATGTATTCCCTTCTAAGTTTCCTATAGTTTATGTTAATTTTGTTTACATTTGGTTTGTATATGTGGGCATCCCTCAAACCATATATCGTTACTTTGATGGTGCTAGTCGTAGTACTCAAAACCTTTCTTGTGCATCATGGGCCATATATGTTTTGAATGGTGAGCTAGTGAGTCTACAAGGGATTTGTATCAGTCATTCTACCAATAACATCATTGAGTATAACATAGTGATTGAATTATTCTCTCATGCTACTTCCCATGGTATCTATTGTATAGTTATCAGACTTTACTCACAACTTGTACTACTACATTTGACTGATGTTTATTTGGTTAGAAGTCCAACTATGCTTCATGTGTCCTTAATATTCCACCTTCTAGAGAGATATTTTGATTTCATCAAATATCAACACATTTCTAGGAATCTAAACACATTAATAGATGCATTGGCTAATCATGTTTTAGATAGACATTTTTGACACATGTAAAATAAATCTAATACACATCACATACATTAAAAGTGATAAGAGAACCAAAATAAACACTAAATATAGTTGTATGTATATATTATATATATATATATATAATATATATATATATATATAATATATAATAATATATATATATATCTATATATATATATATATATATATATTATATATATATATAATATTATATATATATATATATTATATATAATATATATATATATATAGATATAATAAATATATATATATATATATACATATACAAATACATACATACATACATACATGTAATATAAATATATAGATGTTTGGCTTTACATGGTTTTACAAAATTTGTAGCTTAGACACATATGGCCACATGACCTATTATATCAAAATATACATGTAGTCAAAATATGGCTAGAAGCCTCATAGTAGAGTAATCATAATGCACATGGTAGCACACAACTTCTCGAGCCATCTTGCATAGTAGTTGGCTGATACAGCCAAGAACGCTAATAGTATGTCACTTCAGTCTCATAGGAAGCTCATCGACCCTAGTCTCAACTATGCCATGGGTGAACCCATCCATGTGATGCTCACCCTCTGCAAGGGTCTCAGGGACATTGAGATCTTATAGTACCTCTCATCCTGTTGCAGTAAATTGTATTGCTACTAGTTCTTGTTGTGGGTCTCCTACACAATGACGATAATAAGAACCCATAGGTCGAATGGGTCCAATATCTACATGTGCACAAATCAATATTTTAGTCTCAAATACATAAAAAATCACACAAAAATAAATTGTAAAACTTAAAATCCAAAATTGATCAAGATGTTTCTTACTTTACCTATGGAACCCCATCACTCACCATCAAGCAGTATGAGCTTTGGGTCTCTACGGAAATACATCCGTGCATATGGATAGTCCTCTATCATAATGAGTTGCATTCGCAACCATCTAAAGAAGGTTGGTGTGAAACCCATCGATGATTGACCTAAGTTTATAGACATGAGATCCACCCACCTTTTCATCTGTGGGACTCTCAGATCTGCAGGCTCAAGCGAGATATGTTGTGGCTTGATCAATGGAATCTGCTTTGAGGCAAAAGAAATCAATATACAAACATATCAAAAGTTCCTTAACCATCCATATTTTTCCTTGGTTAGTTTCTCCTTCATGTTTACTAGTACTCCGTCACTCAAGTTGAATACTCTTAGCTCCATACACTCTAGAGCATACTGCATATGAGACTTATTGGCCATGTTTAGGGTAGAACTACCTATGAATCTGGAAATAATAAGTAAGATCGTTCTTAGAGGAAAATGGACCACATCCTTGATGTCAATTTTCCCATATTTAGTGGGTTGGGATCACGGTCTACAATGTGCACTGATGTAATCCTTAATTGTCTCTCCACCACCCCTTCAACCAGGTAAAGAAATGGAGCCACCTCGCCTTGATACATTTGTCAAGAAATATACATCTTCCACCTGTATTTCTAGCATATGTGCTCCAAGTCAGAATTTCGATGCTTGATCATCCCATGCTTGAACAAGATACCTCAACAATTCCATTTGTTTCCTCATACCAGGAAGCCAGAAGAATTTCAAGATCCTAAAATCTCTCAAAGCCTAGTTAGTGATAGGATCATTAGATGAAGTTAAATCTCATTCCTTATGTTCTATTTCCCTCCATATTAAAGCCATTTATTTAAAATAGACACCTGAAACATCATAAGAAGGATCATTAGGACAAGTTTCATACAAGAAACTGGAAACAATTTCAGGAAATAGGCAAAAGGAGTTTGGGAATGGTGCTCAATGCACCCCCTAAGGTAATATAGTGCATTGAAACACCCTCCTCGGTGTATTTTCTTCTTCTTCAACGCCCCTTTCAATTTACTGGGGGTGCATCGGACCTAGGGAGAGAAATTAGAGCCCTAGGGCCCTCAAAACTAGAAACATTTGCATGAAATGAAAAAATGGAAGCACGAAAAGAAAGAGGAAAAATATATCTCCTATCTACAAGTGATGATGCTCAAAATGATCCACTAGATTGGTTGTAATCAACTATAGAAAATTGGGGGAAAGAACACTCAAAACTAACTCTCCAAGAGGTTAACTGTGAAATGGTAAAAATGAATTACCTTTTGCCTATTTTATGGTCATTTTCATCATTATTTTATTAATATTTTAACATTTTGACCTAAAATGTGATTCAATTTTATCATGGAGTAGGTATTTTTAATCCTTTGGTGTTGTTTTGAGCAGGATGGGAGTTGTTTCACTGATTTAGTGATGTCTGCATTGAAACATATCATTTTGACCGAAAAGCACACTTTTATCACTTTTTTTGGCTTTCTAAAGTTACAAAAGACAAACCCCATCGAGTCCTCTTTCAGCTCTTTTCAGACTCCCAAGTATGAAAATATTTTTTAGCACTTGTCTTTTCGAACTCGTTAAAGTAAGTGAAACGAAATCTACTCAATATAAGTTTAACCCTTTTCCAAACTGAGCTAGACTATCTACAAAAGAGTAATATCTTAATCAAACATGGCTAAGAGGTTCTCATGAGTATTTTTTTCTGGTTTTTCAGACTTAAGATACTATTTACGAAAATGAAACTTTGGAGTTTTCTTTTTCACCTCTTTTTCAAACTCTCTAAACATGAAAAAGGATTTGAGTTAGACCTTCACTGGACTCATAAAAGAATCAAACAATGATGGACTCATCGAACATGATGGGATTAAACCAGTGCTTCTTAAGGTTCCTTAAACATACTCGAAGGGATTCATCTAAAGGATGAATTTACAAATCAAGAATATGTTATCCTCCTCATGCTTGTCAAAAATAAAGAGGTATTAACCAGAAATGGTTGGAAAAATTGGGAAATTGGGAAAATGGGATACTCCACCTATTAATGGCAGCAAATCGTTCTTAAACATGACACTCTTCCATTTCATCTTCGTGGTTGCTAGGTTGGGAAATTGTTAGGTATACAAATAACTTCTTGCGAGCAAAGAAGGATCTCCCTGGATTTCCAACAAAACCTAGTAACAAACATAAAAAAAATTGCTACTTTTCCTTAGCCTATAACTAAAACATGAAACATGTAGTACGCAAAGAATCATTTACATATTAGCGATATGCTTGTATAATTCCTTTTAGTGCTTTCCACATCCAATTTTCCTCAATGCCTTAGATTATTCTCCAATGGTTTCCACAACTTCTCTGCATAGACAAAACATTCAAAGTGATTAAAGCATCTTGCATATAAAATCAAAGTAAATGAAATACCTAACTTAAAATAGAACATATAGTTGAGTCAATAATTAGATATAAACCTTGCGAGTGATCAAGGAATCTCGCAAATAACATCCAAATAGACGCAATTAGGAAATAACAACTACTTTGTATTAAATTCAAAGGAGAAAAAACTTACAACATAGTTTCCTTGATGTTACAATCCTCTTCCAATGATTTGTGTTCTTTCACTTGATTACAAGCTCTTCAAACCCAAAATCAACAGCATTAGTTTACAAATCCAATTCACCCACATCCTCTAGTCTTGTGCTATATTTATAGGCAAGAGGAGGAGGTTTCTAGTTCCTCTCCTTAAGGGATAGGATGTCTAGGAGGAGGAGATTAGTTCCATGAACCAAGAGATGAGGTGCAGGTATGTAGTAATTTAAGTTTTCTAATTTCAATAAGGTTCCTTCATCAAATTTTATAGAGCTTTATTTTTTATTTTTAGTTGGGTGAAGAGGATTGTGCAGTTTATAGTGGAAGACAGTGTGCAGAATTACGTAGGCCACAATGATCAAAACTACACATGAAAAGGTAAAGGCCAGCAAAATGTGCAAATACTCAAAAATGGTTTTTAATCTGTGAAACCCAAAATTCATTTTATCCCTGGTATTTTTTTACTTCAAGCTTCATAGGGAATTCATTTGAGATACTCATCCGATAGTGAGAGATTTGAATCGACGTTTGTGGTGACAAAATTTAGTGTAACAGAAATTTGCTTGTCTTTTGGTTCATCACACCATTTCAAATCCTTCGTTTTTCATTTTGGGTCAATGCTACCAACTCCATTCAATGTTGATAATGTGTTTAAGAGAATTCATTTAGTTGATATCTACTATGATAATATTAAGCCTTCATTCATTTTCTACCATTTTTGAACCAATTCCACATCAACGTCATTCTGCCTCAAATCATGATACTCATTTCATGTTGTTGATGGGGGATACATGAAGGCCCTCTTGCGATGGTTCTCTTCCTATTGACATAACCTCATTATCTATGAAGTTTAATTAGAAACTCTTCATTCAGTACCTTGGGGCTTGTATACATCAATGGAAAGTTTCCTCGCTCTCGACGAGAGGTTTACATCATTGGCCTTCGACTAATAGACGATGTGTTGTTTGACTTCGACTCATTTACTCACATCATACAGATTGTAATTTTTTTCCTTAAGATCCATTAACATTATTAGTGGTCTCTCTCACATCCGTTAATGACTTACATCATTGGTCGGTAATGATACGATTTTTTCCATGTTCAACTTAAGTTCCTTTATTCACATGGTTAGACTCATACATCGGAAAATCAAGTGAAAGAGATAGAATTTTGCGGATCTAGTTCCATCCATCAAGGCTATGATTTCAATACTAATGCAAGATTACAAAGCATGATGGTTATGATCATACATCCAGTCATCCAATCATGGATCCACAATTTGTCATCAGTGGACACAATGTTTTTATCATTGTACATGTAATGTTAGCTTATGTGCTCAGCATGGGTATGCCTCCCTCAAAACATATGTCATGATTAAAATATATTGTAAAATATGATGATCTCGACCAGGTGTTGTTGATTTGAACTTGTTACAAGGTAAAGCACTTCAATCATCAACCACTCTTTTTTACTTCAAGCTTTAGGAGGATATCTGCTATAGGCCATTTTTTCACCAACACTAACCAAAAACATGTTGTCCTTTGTTGGGGGTGGGTTGATTCTAGAAATTTAGGAAAATAAGAAGGAATCTTGAATCTTCCTCTTCCAAGAGCTTCCAGGAGTTGTTTCAACCATTTACTTTGGATAAGAATTTTGAATCCTATCTAATCCTACTTTGGATATTTCACCTCTTATCCCTTAATATCGTCCTCCCATCTCAAGTGGATACCAAACCTAGATTGTTAAATGGATAGGAATTCCTAAAATACCATACTCTCCCATAAATTTGTAGCCATCTACAACATCAGGGTTGGATTTTGGAGACTAATCATACACTCATGGTTCTACCTTGAATCTTAGAGAGTTGTCATCTTCATGCATTAGGGTGAAATTGAGTTGTACTTTGTGACAAGAAAGAACAAGTGCACTCGGGGAGATATCTACAAGATCAGCTACTATTCCTAGCTGTAAACTCCCTCCTTTTAATATTAATACAAAGAGTATATCATTTTCTTATATGTGTTATGTTATGTTTGCATTCATGTATTTCAATGCCTTTTTGATCCATTGAATAAAGTAATTGGATAATGCTACATAGATGTTGTAGATATTTGGATTGTTATGATTGAATGTGTAGGTTCTAATTGTAGAAATCACAGCTACGACTAGAGCTTAAAATTCGAGAGGAGAGAATAGCTTGCGATGGATTCCATGTAAGCCTCTTTCCATCCTTCAATTTCTGTAAGGGAAACTTGATATTCTTGTTTTTTGTTGTTGTAAATGATTCAACTAGGTCTATGGAAGATACTTCTATCTGTAGTCGTAAATTTTGTATAACAAATTGGTGACTACACTAGGGATCATTTATTTCCCTTACTGGTTTCCTTAAAATTAGCCCTTGTTTAACCTCTTAAATAGAACTCCATTGGATCATTCAACCTAAATTGATCTTAGGAAGATATTTCATTGAGATTCATTTTATTTTTTCTGTCAGAAATTGTGTTTACCTTCATCAGTTCTCCCCTCAATCTGCTAAGAGAGCATTGTAGTGCTCCCTAGCCTTTACTTCACATCTGTTGTAGAGCATTGGTAGCCTATCTGCACCATCATTAACCCTTGTTTCATGCAAAATTTGTTTTTTTTATTATTTTCTCTCTGATTAAATTTGTTCCACTTGGTCTTCCTTGTGTCCTAAGTGTGTTTTGGTCTCTTAGAAGCATTCATCTTGTTTTCTTTTAGTTTTGAGTGCCTTTGATAAAAAAAAATATGTTTAGATTTTTCTTTTCTTTTTTTTCTGTTCAATTAGGTCATCATTCTAAATAGTTTATTTTATTAGAGATTAGGAAAATATCTTAGATTTCATATGAAAATTAAGTGAAATTGAAAAAAAAAATCCCATGCATCTTGCATTGCATGTAGGGTTTTGTGTGTGAAATTGGAATTAGGAACAATTGCATTAGGGGAATTGAATAAATATTATTTTTTTTTCATCTTATATACTACATATTTTCTTTTCTCTTTCCTCCCATACATAGATTTTCATTGAAAATAAAAGTTCGATTTCATCGTGCTAGATTGCATTTTTAGGATATTCAGGTGAAATTCGTTGTGAGCCTTGAAAATTTAAACTTAATTCAAGATAAAATTTAAAGTTTATTGAATAAATATTAATTATCATTTGAAACATTAATTCTTGTGAATTTTACTTGTAATCAAAGAGTGTCATAAACCCTATCGCAATCCACTACAAAGGCCCTCAAAAACTTTTTATTGAAACGATAGACATTCAATCAGCTCGAGAGAAAGATTACATTATGGTTTGAGCCCATGGATTAGTTCTCCAAGCTGACACTAAGGAATATGAAACTTTGTTGGTGTGGTTGGGTAGGGTAGTTACCCTAACCCCCTAGTCAATAAATCATGATCGTTCTTTACCATGAAAAAATTCAAAATGATAAATCTAATAACATGTACAAGCTCCATGTAGGAGGTAGGCCTACTACTACGTGTACCAACCATCAAGTAATAAAAAATCATGTTATCAAACAACTCGATTGAGGTGTAACCACAAGTCACCATTTGTCATGTTAAAATGTGAAGAATAAAGGGGAAGTGTTAAAACCCTGCTACATACACACACACACTTTGTGTAAAAATATACCACATGTAAAATGGAATACCTTGTATTAAGTCTTATATATATAACATATTTTTTGTGTTGTGTAGGCTGGGAGGACACATATGTTATACCTATATTTGATATGGTAGTTAGTCTACTATGTTGAGATCATAAGAATCATGGAACGAAGTGTTATATATAACTTATATAATTATTTCGTTATATAGGAATTATAATAGGTATAATCTATCTAAGAATTGAACATGTATATAGGTTCTGAATGCATGTCGTTGTATGGTAAATAAGGCTATATATCAAATTGGGTGTTAGCTAGACCCATAATGCAAAACAAGGTATATATTCATGTAAGGAAGACAAAATTTTATAGAAAACTTGTACAAGTAATGAAAGAAAAAATGGTGATGTCTATCTCTAGTTATAATCACAACACACAAACAACCAAGCTATGGTGGAGCATGAATTAAAAGTAGTTACAAATAGAAGATATTCATTGTAATTAAAAATTATCACTGTAATTAGGATCATTACAAACATATTCACTGTTGATTAATAGGTAGAAGCTTCACTGTAGATCATTCCACCATGGGGACCCCGTCAACTTTATGGACCATTTTCATTTTCAAAGGAAAGGTCTACTCAAGAGTATGTGCTTGAGAAGTGCAATAGAAACCAACCCTCTTTCTGCTCATAGAGGCAATAAACAAAAGAATCCCTTTGTTCTCACTAAAGGAAATTCAAGAGAAAATAATAGAAAGTAAAGATCAATTGAATCTAGTTTGAGACAACGTTGGAAAAGAAAAGTAGTAATTAATTAATTTGGTAATTACTTGATGAAGGGCAACATAATAAAGAAGGAAAAGAAGTGAACACAAATCACAAGTAGTTACCAATAGCAGATACTAATAACCATTGAGAAATTGAGCATGAGGGGATTAAACAAGAGACAAAGAGATCTATAATATCTATCTGTATTATCTATCAAGAGAGGTTATATATTGGCATTTCCTATTTCAAGAGAGGTTATATATTGCAGATATAAAGATAAAAATTTATCACTATAATTAGGATCATTACAAAAATATTCATTATGGAATAATAGGTAGAGGCTTCACTATGGCTCTTAATGGAATTATGGTCCATCACGTTCTCAATTTTAATGGAATTATGGTCCATTCACTTGAAAATATATCACCTTTTTTCCAAAATCTTGAATGGAATTATGGCCCAACTGTTAGGATATTCCGACACATAGGAAATAGTTAAGTTCAACTTGGTCTAGTATAGAGTTAGGTATAGAGTTAGGTAAAGTGTGTTTCTTTACCGTTGTACATTTTGTAACTTACAACCCGACGGTCACGATATGTAGTGATCCGACGGTTCATTCTCTCCTCGGTATTACCGACACTTGATCCGTGGCTTGACACCCGATTGGTCCATGAATTCTATTTAAAGCGCATGGAGGGTCATTTGTAGGTTCACTGTGCATGAGATAAGCTTATGTAAATTTCATTCTTTTATTAATAAATTGCCTGTAGTAGCCACGTTGGCGCAGGCCGTGGACTGTTTCCCTCTCTGAGGGTTTTAACCACGTCAAAATACTGGTGTATTGATCTG
Organism: Pinus taeda; assembly: GCA_000404065.3. NCBI lineage: Eukaryota > Viridiplantae > Streptophyta > Pinopsida > Pinales > Pinaceae > Pinus > Pinus taeda. The sequence goes on from APFE031134662.1 coordinate 175,029, forward strand.
TGATCTGTTTGTGAGCGGTGTCCTTCTGGTGTTCTGTCTGAGGAACTTACCCTGTAACTTCCTACATGGTATCAGAGCTATTTGAGGGCCGCGTCCGTTGGTGATCCAAATCTGAAGCCGGTAGAACTGCATGCGGCTGTCGTTTCCTAGATCTACTGTTTTTTACTGCTTTCGGGCCGAGAGGACTGCTCTGTTGTGTTCGGAGCATCTGTTGCAGTGAGGAACCCCTTTCGTTTCACGCGAAAAGGTTTCCGGTAGCCCTATCTGCGTCATTTTTAAGATCTGGAGGTATACAGTCTTTATTTGCAGTTTACTGTTATTTCTCTCTGCTTATTTCGGTTTCGGTTTATTTAGTTTTTTCTAACCGGATCTATACCCTTCATTTCTGCATATGCTCTTTGCCCTGCGACTCTGTGCGATCTGGGCAAATCAGAAACAGAAAGGAAGGATTTTTTTCTCATGCGTATGCTCTTTTCCCTGCACCTTAGTGTGATCTCGGAAAATCAGAAACATTGAGAAAAATATTTAGTTTTTTGGCTAAAGCTAATTTTTTTTTAAATATTTAGTTTTTTGGGTAAAGCTAACTTCGAGCCATAAGGTTCGTTTTTCTTTGCATGTCCGTGTTGGGTTTTGTGTTTTTGTGT
>APFE031134662.1:200450-214327 GCA_000404065.3 Pinus taeda
ATGTAAATTTTCATTCTTTTATTAATAAATTGTCTGTAGTAGCCACGTTGGCGCAGGTCGTGGACTGTTTCCCTCTCTAAGGGTTTTAACCACGTCAAAATACTAGTGTATTGATCTGTGATCTGTTTGTGAGCAGTGTCCTTTTGGTGTTCCGTCTGAGGAACTTACCCTGTAAATTCCTACACCAACCATTATTACAGAAAACAAAGCATGCTTCCAAAAGTATTCCATATAAACACTAAATAAAAAGAGATGAACCAAGCAGGCCTCCAACAAAGAAATATCACACCACACCAAAAATGCTTTCCACTTTGATAAGGAAAGATAAATAGCTCTAATAATGAATAAACCTGAAATGTGCATCTAAAATGTGCATCTTAATAGACTTGAAAATATGATGCACATCTAATGTACAGTAAAGCCATGAGAGTGGGGCTAAACAGTGCAAAACTTCTTAACAAAATCCACGATGCAATGAAAGATTATGACCCAACCATTATGATATAAAATAATACATGCTTATAAAAGTATTCCAATGAAACACTAAATAAAAAGAGATGAACCAAGCATGAGCTCGTACTAGAAGGTGTTACAGGAAAATTTGGGCACATCAACCCTGACTTCCAGATCCGTATTACTAGGTTCCATCAACCCCTAATTCAGTTGTTTTCATTCCCAAATGAAGTTAACCTACATCATTCTTGCTTCCCAAGAGTTTCCATGTCATCATTCATCCAAAAAATGTCCCTAGAGAGATCAGTGCAAGTGGCCCTTTATTAGTTTGCAATGCATTGCAGGAGCTACACTGACTGGGTGCTATGCATCACACTTAGACTTTGTTTCACCTACATTGAGCAAGATTCATCGAATTTTTGAAATGAATCCATTGGATTCCTCATCCAATGGATTCTTATGGAAGTTTCCAGATGGATTGGGCTCACTTTTGGATGAGGAAGGAGATGAATGAACCTTAATCCATTATCCCTTCCTCCATGGAACAACTTCCCAATTTTGGTAGAGCATTCATGAGGGCCATTAATGGCTTAACCTCCTCCATTAAGCTATAAATGGACCAAGCATTCAATTGTTTGGGGAGGTCGAAACTTCTTGAGCTAAGGAAATGTTGTTTGAGTGAGATTTGCAAGAGTATTGTGATGATGTCAAATTGTTAGTTCATGAGGAGAGAAGGGTTTGAAGCTAGAAGGATGACACTGAATCGAGCATGCATCTACATGGGTTATAATATTTCCTTCTATTAATAAGGAATTCTCAGTGTTTTCCATTCATGTGTTTATATATGATGTATATTGTATTCTTGATTCAATGATATGTTTATTTAACAAATCATCATTTTTGTATTCTTTGATGGGTTTATGTCTTGGCTTGTGTGCAAGTACTTTCCAAGTGATTTAAGTACGGAAAGGAGTGGCAAAATCAGTCAAAAGAGAGAGGGGTCGAGCGAAATTTATAGGTTGGTACCTTTGTTCCTCTTTCTCTTATCCGTTAACTATAGGAAAAGTGATGAATTGCTTTGTCTGTTGTTTATACAACAAGCATATGTTATCCTCCTCAAGCTTGATAAAAAATAAAGAGGTACTAGTCAGAAATGACTAGGGAAAATGGGAAAAGCTGGGAACACTTTATGGTAGCAGGTAACTCTTGAACATGACAATTTCACTTCATCACCATGACTATGTGGGTTGAGTCATTTAGCTTGATTGTTATCATACTGTTGGTCTATCATACCATCCATCACTTTGTTTTGGATCAATGCTACCAATTCACTTCAATGTCGCCGATATGTTCAAGAGAAGTCATTCAATTCAAAACTTCATCTTTTACAATACAGTAAACCTTCATTTTCATGCCCACCATTCCTGAATCTTATGTCAATGTTTCATCTCCAAAAATGATTTACCTCGTTTCACGTCGTTGATGTGGGATACATAAAGGCCCTTCTATGATGAGTTGCTTCTTGTCAACATCAATACATCATCCAAGAAGTTGACTTAGAAACACCCCTTCAATACCTTGAGGCTTGCATACATTAATGGCAGGTTTCTCACTTTCGGCAATAGGTTGACATCACTGGCCTTCGAGTGAAAGACTTTGTTTGGTGTTCGACTTCAAATAATTTATTCACACCTTGCGAAATGTACTATAGTACGTCGAGGGTCATTATCATTATTGGTGATTCCTCTTGCGTCTATTAATGGCTTATATTAATGGTTGGTAATCAGATGATGTCTCTCCATGTTCAACTTTAAATCATCTATTCACATGGTTAGACTTTTACTTGAGTGAATGATTGGATGAGATTGAAGACCTCGGATCTAGTTTCATCCATTCGGGCTGCGAGGAGTACTATATCAAATGTACAATGGCCTTACATTCATGGTCATCCACTCATAGGTCTACATCTATAGACAACTATATTTGCACATGTAATGAAATTTTATAAAGCTGAGCATTGGTATAACTTCCCTTAGCTAAATTGTAAGAAAAAATCAACGTATCATGATATATGTGCTGTAACTAATGCAGGTCTCCTTCTGTTTCGAAACCTTGTCTCCATGTGTAAAGCATCTCACTTGACATGTTTATTTTCGACTTCATGCTTTAGGGGGCAACTGTTACAGGAAAATTTGGACACATCAACTCGGACTTCTTGATCCGTATTATTAGGGTCCATCAACCCCTAATTCATTTGTTTTCATTCCCTAATGAAGTTAACCTATATCCTGCTTGTTTTCCAAGAGTTTCCATGTCATCATTCATCGAAAACATATCCCTAGAGAGATCAACACAGGTGGCCTTTTATCAGGCTGCAATGCATTGCAAGAGCTACACTAACTGGGTGATATGCATCGCACCTAGCCTTTGTTTGACCTGCACTGAGTGAGATTCATTGAATTTTTGAAATGAATCCATTGGGGTCCTCATCCAATGGATGCTTTTGGAAGTTTCCAGATGGACTAGGCTCACTTTTGGATGAGGAAAGGAGATGGACAAACCTTAATCCATTGTCTCTTCCTCCTTGGAACCACTTCCCAACTTTGGCAAAGCATTCATGAGGGCCATTAATTGCTTAAGCTCCTCCATTCAGCTATAAATGGACCAAGAATTAAAAGTCTTTGGGAGGTTGGAACTTCTTGAGCTAAGGAAATTTTGTTTGAGGGAGACTTGCAAGAATATAGTAATGATGTCAAATTGTTACTTCATGAGGAGAGAAGGGTTTGAAGCTGGAAGGATGAAACTAAATTGAGCATGCATATACATGGGTTGTAATCTTTCCTTCTATTAATAAAGAATTCTCAGATTTTTCCATTCATGTGTTTATATATGATGTATATCATATTCTTGATTCAATGATATGTTTAGTTATTAGATCGTCATTTTTGTATGCTTTGATGGATTTCTGTGTCGACTTGTGTGCAGGTATGTTCCAAGTGAGTTAAGTACAGAAAGGAGTGGCGAAATCGGTCAAAGGAGAGAGGGATCGAGTGAAAGCTATAGGTTGGTACCTTTGTTCTTCTTTCTCTTATTTGTTAACTATAGGAAAAGTGATGAATTACTTTGTCTATTGTTTCTAGACTAGGTACTAGGTCTAGAGGATTAGGCTTTTGAAGAAACACTAAATTTGCCCAAAACAGAAGGTAGATTGCACTCTCTACTCATTAATGAAACAAAACCCAAAAATGTATCTTTTTCAAAAGGACAAGATCAAACCTGAACCTGAACACTGAGATACATAACACTTCCATTAGCTCATAACTTAAACAAACAGAACCCAAAACCCTAAACAAACCAAACCCAAAAAGAAAAATATATTTTTCAAAAGGACAAGATCCAACCTGAACATTGAGATATAAAACAATTCCACTAAGGCATGATATATACAACACTTCCACTAAGTCATAATATAAACAAACAACAAATAATAATATAAACAAACAGAAGCCAAAAATATATCATTTTTCAATTAGACAAGCTCCAACCTGAAAACTGAGATATAACACTTCCACTAACTCACATAGAAACCAATATTGACACAAAACCAAAACCCATGGATTCCACTCGAGCATATCCCATTCTCAGAGGGAAACCTAGATAACTAACAATTTTGATTGTGGTCGATTATCTTCATGGCTTGTCATCTTTTGACTTCTAGCCAAAAATAATTTCACAACCTTTAAAGATGTTTTAAAGATCCATCTTGAACACTGAAATATAGCACTTCACTAACTCACATAGAAACCAATACTAACACAAGAGAACCCAAAAATATATGTTTTTCAAAAGGACAAGCTCCAACCTAAACCTAAACACTAAGATATATAACACTTTCATTAGCTCAAAACTTAAACAAACAGAACCCAAAACCCTAAACAAACCAAACCCAAAAAGAAAAATATATTTTACAAAAAGGACAAGATCCAACCTAAACATTGAAATATACAACACTTCCATTAAGTCATGAAATATACGCATTTCCACTAAGTCATAATATAAAGAAACAAAAAATCATAATATAAACAAATAGAAGCCAAAAATATATCCTTTTTCAATTGGACAAGCTCCAATCTGAACGCTAAGATATAGCACTTCCACTAACTCGCATAGAAACCAATACTAACACAAGACGAGAGCCCATCTATTCCACTCTAGCATATCCCATTCTTAGAAGGAAACCTAGATAACTAATAATTTTGATTGTGCCTGGTTATCTTCATAGCTTGTCATCTTTTGATTTCTAGCCGAAAATAATTTCACAACCTCTAAATATGTTTTTAAGCTCCATCCTAAACACTGAAATATAGCAGTTCACTAACTCACATAGAAACCAAAACTGACACAAGAGAACCCAAAAATATTTTTTTTTCAAAAGACCAAGTTCCAACCTGAACCTGAACACTGAGATATATAACACTTCCATTAGCTCATAACTTAAACAGACATAACCCAAAACCATAAACATACCAAACCTGAAAAGAAAAATATATTTTTCAAAAGGACAAGATCCAACCTAAACATTGAGATATACATCACTTCTACTAAGTCATGAGATATACAAAGCTTCCACTAAGTCATAATATAAACAAACATAAAATCATAATATAAAGAAACAAAATCCAAAAAGATATCCTTTTTCAATTGGACAAGCTCCAACCTAAAAATTGAGATATAGCACTTCCAGTAATTCACATAGAAACCAATACCAACGCAAGACTAGAGCCCATCCATTCCACTCTAGCATATCCAATTCTCAGAAGGAAACCTAGATAACTAACAATTTTGACAGTGGTCGGTTATCTTCATAGCTTGTCATCTTTTGACTTCTAGCCAAAAATAATTTCACAACCTATAAAGATGTTTTTAAGCTCCATCCTAGACACTGAAATATAGCACTTCACTAACTCACATAGAAACCAATTGACATAAGACCAGAGCCCATCGATGCTACTACAACATATCCCATTCTCAGAAGGCAACTTAGATAGCTAACAAAATTAACCCACCTTTTGGACTTGAACCTTCATGCTAAAAGCGAAAACCACTCATGCCGAAAGTGAAAACCACTCAGGAGGACGTCCCCAAACAAAGAACCATGAGATATGGCTGCAAACACAAAATGCCACAAAACTGAAAACCCACAACCCAAAACCCAAAACGCATAAAACTGGAAACCCTTAAATTAGCCAAAACGCACACAGGTAAAGGTGCTTAAAAACACATACACAAGCATAACAAAGGAACAATAATCCAATTTCGGCTAAATGCGTTAAAAAGCACAGTATTCAGGCTGGTAGGACAATGTCCTACCTTCTATGTTTAGTTGTTGTTTTTTCTTCATGCCAGAAAGCCACAGGAACCGTAAATGCTCCAAAAATAGTAGCTCAGACTGCAACAACCTACAAGATAGCATCAAAATGGTTAGAGATCCCAAAAATACAGAGAAAATATGAAATTGAAGCTAATAAATTTAACTACAAACCTGAAAAATCATTTTGGAGCATGAAACAACCATTTCCAACACCGCGCCGAGCTAAATTTGCCACAGGGGGAAACACAGACGAATAAGAAGCCCATACCACTGGACGAAGAAGAAAAATCAATGAAAAAAACAAGACAAAATAGACGAAAACAACTGAACAATCTCTAGCACAACCATCTTTGTTGGTCCATAAACCACCACAAACATCATTGAAACCATTACCTACATCAACGTCGATTGTAATGGCAATAACTGTCATTGGAGCAACGGTGTGCAACTACCCGACAGAGCGAATGAACAAGAACATGACCCAAATAAAAATGAACACAGCACAGAACAAGGCGCACAGTTCTATGCGTTACAAACCCTAAACATTTCCTCCACATGCCAAACCAGTGAATATATGATGTCAACAGGTCATTGCATGTGTATGGCATATGTCGTAGCAAGAGTGAGGTACCAGAGTGGCAGGAGGGACACTTGATGTGCACCCATTCAATCACTGGGGGCTCTCCCCTAGGTTTCAAGTTTTTCAATGCGATGAGATCATCACGTAGCCGCATCCCCGGCCCATTGCCCGAGGGCTGACACATAGGAATTTAAGTCACTGCTCCATCAAAAAATGTGATTGCTCACCTTACAACATCTTTCTCGAACTGGCTTGCAGGCATTCACACTGGATTTTGCCACCAAATTGGCCGAGATATTCGGTCGTTGGCAGGAACTTCAAACTTATCACTTATCACTCTACGGAAGCCAATTGGGGTTTCATTGAGAGCGTGGATTTTTTAATATCAATTGTAGTCACTGCAAACTCTTTGAGGAAGAGTAAGAGGGTAGCTACCAAAGAGGCCTCTAAGTGCACAGAATGCAAATAACATAAAATCAAAAAACAATTTTGGTGTGAAAGCCTGAAGACAAAGGCCATTGGTAAACTAAAGAGAAAAGTGGTTTCCCAATTGAAATCAGCAAACTAAACGGAAAGGTGTTTTGTTGAGTATATTTTTATACCATAAACCATTAATATCTTGCATTATTAAAAAAAATGTGAATCGTTGGGTTGTATGTCATCTAAACTAGATTTTCTAATTGTACACGTTGTGGTGGTGGTGGTCATGGGTTCGAATTTAAGGAGGCACGTACATGGTCTCATTCTGAATTTCCGAATAGTTGGGGGATTTTTCATTTCGTAGTCATGGAGGACGTGAACTAATGGGTGCTTTGCTTTATTTGGTTGGTTTTTCTTTTGAAGAGCAAGCATTTCTCCATTTTTATCTTGGATCCTTGGATATAATAAAAATCAGAGGGCTTTGTTTAACAATTTGCTAGAATGTTTCATGGAAAATGTATGGAAGGATAAAATCATAATCTGTAGTTAACTAATATGTATCACTAGCACTTATACTGAGAACTTGTATTGAGAGGTGCAAAGGAATGTCGATAGGAGGAATGGGATAATGTGGAAGATAATAGTTCGTACATTATTTTGTGTAATATTTTATGTATGCATTTCAACACATTCGAAATTAATTGAGAAGGGCCCTAATTTGGGAAATGAAACTTGATGTTGATCTTTGAAATCAGACCAAGGCAAAAAGTCAATCAAGTGAAGAATGTCGTAATTTAAGAATTGTGTCAAGAGAACATTTTGAACAAGTGAAGGAAAACCTGAATTAGGAATAAAGTTGAATGGAGATAAAGGATCAATTGAGGAATCATGTCCAATCTTTGAATTGGGGAAAGGAAACAATATGAATAAGTTAAGGAGGACCTTATTCGTTCCTCAAGGTGAAAGCATAAGCACTTACAAAAAATTCCAAAGGATAAAATGTTAAGGAAATTTTGGCTAAATGTGACGGAACCAACACTTTGAAGTATGTGAAAAACTAAGAAAGCAAGACTTGGTTAGCCTTTGTTTCAAATGTAGCTAGAAATGTAAGTCCTTTGGGCTCAACAAAATTGTAACGTAATGTATGTGTTGGTCAATTTTGATGGCTCCCCGCATTGAAGTGGGAACACTAATGCAAGAATTGAGCTAATAGCTCTCGAACACATTTAAAAAAATATTCTTATGCTTTACCTAGATAAGGGAAGATTGAGATTATTAGATACTTCTACGAGATTTCCTGTCTAATTTTTCCCCGACTTTAACCTTTGTCATACAATACAAATTTCTCATAAGCAACTAGAAGGTATTTCAAATAAGAAAGAATATTTTTGGTTTATTTTACTTTGAAGCTATTTGAGATCTAGACATGGAATTCAAATCCATAATTGAATTTAGATATAACGATAAATTTTAGTTTCGACAAAAAGTTAAACAAAAGATGAACCAATCACATTTTATACAATGATTCAAGTTTGAAAGAGAAGACCTCTTTACTTAAAATTAAAATCAATAGTCGAACTTAATTTAAACATAATTTAATCAATACAAACCAATAATACATAAGGATTCAAAATTTAGATAAAAATAGATAAGAGCACAACCAATCCTTTGTAATCCTTTAATATTTTCATTTTATTTATACAATTAGTCTGTGGCAGAGGATATACCACAATCGTCAATGTGATCTGCTAAACAATTTATTTGTATGGTTACTTTGCAAAAAAACCGCAATTATTTGTTGACCATGTTCTTGTAGAAAATTCATTTTCAAACTAGAAAATACATCATCATCTTCGAGAATTATCAAAGCAACCCCTAGGTCAAGCATGATCTTTTTTATCTTTTTTCCTAGAAAAGAAATTAGTTACATCCTTCAAGGTCCAAGATATGAGACATTCATCACCACATATATAAGCCAACAACAATCTGGAATCCATCTCAATACACAACGAAAGAGTAAGCACCACCAAAAAATAATCACTACACCGAATTGTAGAAAAAGTACTTGAATTCCACCAAGGACAAATTAAAATCTTATTTTAATGAAATTCATAAAAATGTAAATCTAGCGCACCTCACATAAAAGGGAGAAATAAATCAAACAAACACAGAACAAAATGTGTTGTGGACTAAAAGTTTTCAACCAATATTTGAAGTTTCCAAACTTTCCAACATGTACCACAAAGCAAGCCACAAATGGATTTCACTTGTGACCTAGAAGGAGTACAACTGTGACCTAGAAGGAGTACAATAGCGCAGAAAATATAATTAAATTAGATTATAATGGTATTTCGTATTACATAAATCAACGACAGTATAGGGTACATCGAAGTGCACAATTAGGTATTTCACATTTCAAAAATCAACAACAAAATATATATGTTTATATATTTTTCTCCGGAGCAAGTAATAAAATTGATTTTCGCTAGTCACGACAACCTACAACATTTTGCCGTACCAACAACTAAAGATTTATAGCTCATGAAGATAGTCAAAACTCTTCCAACCTTAAAAAAACGCATGTCAAAATTAAAAAACGCACGATGACAATACGAACACACTATTATCATTTTCAACCCAACTATAGAGAGAAGCTTGCAATCTGGAAAGAAACTTCAAGGTTCGTTCATTGTTCTGTGTAACCTTTGCAGTCTATGATTTCCGGTCTCCATGTCCACTGCAACATCCCCCAGAATGATGATGCTTACTTTTTTACTTCATTTTCAACTATTTGCGCATGTCATAAGGATCGTTGCCATTCACACAGTACTTAGCCTCGATATCGTTGATTCTAGAGTCCAGTGTACGGGTATACAAATGGAATACTACTCGGTTGCTCTTGTAGACATGGAGAAAAACATACTCAACCTAAGAACCTCATGCAAAAGCTTCTGGGCGGCCGTCATGAGCTTCGTTGCGAGACCCAGTTTTCCGTGCATGCGCAAGAAGGTCAAATAATTTATATGGACATGGAATTTCGTGGACTCCTCATCCATTTTCGGGAGAACATAGCCCATAATCTTCTTATTGTAATTCTCTACCACATAGACAAGTTGTGGCCATGAAAGGATATGGTAGAGGTAATACTTCATTTGGTAATTCTTTGGCAGACACATCAAATTACATGTTTTCATGGAAGGCAAGTCTTCCATAGTAGCTTGGTGAATGCAAAGTTGCAAACCATGGCTACAAGTGATAATGTTTAAACCGTAGAATATATCAGACTACTTAAAACCTCCCTGTTACTAGCCCTTTATTGGCCAGTCTTCGAATTCCGTCGGTTTAATTCTAAATCTGTGAATGAGCAGAAATATGAGCAAAATTATTCTCCTGGAAGTTTGTTTCCGTTCGCCCTATGAGGCTCTTGAGGCCCACCTTACGTCTCCAGATGAGGAAGAAAAAACATCCAAAATAAGCACTCATTTTGATAAATGGCAAGTTCACTGTGTGGAAGGTGGAATCTCAAAGCCAAATATTGATCTCGCGGATAACGAACAGGGTTCGAGTGAAAGTTTTAGAATTTGCCTTTCGTACAAGTAAATCTTCTTTCCCCTGTCCGCTTAGTTTTTGGATATTTTTGACAAAGATGTTTTTTTGTTGAAACATTAATTTCACCTGCAGTGCGGGAGCATTAAACTGCGAGCAAAACCATTTCCGGAAAACCACAAATTACTTCGCACCGTTTTTCGTAAAAAGTTGTTTGTGTCAGAGGGCCTCCGAACAGCCCGTCTGTGTACGAACACAAAACCACCCACTCCCCGAAGCTAAAATTCGTTTGGTTTGTGTGACCTTGGTGTGCGAATTGCGTCCAATCAGGTCAACGGACAAGGATCTTCATCAACCTGCTAGCTAAGACATTATTTTTACTTTTACCGTAAGTTTCATTTAATACATTTAATGCTTTTGTCATAGTCTTAGGTAAAGTTTTTAATGTTTTCATACGGTATGTAATTCTTTTTGGTTAACCATATAGTATGTACGCCATATAGTTTTGGATGGGTGTGTTGACTTTGTATTAGTATTGCACATGGGATGAGAGGAAGAAGGTTTCGCAGCAGCGAAAAAGAACAGGAAACACAACAGTGTAAAAATGAAAATGAAAAAGACTCCCGACACTGAATGAAATTTGGATTCCTTCTTACACGTGCTTATATTGGTTTTTTGAAACAAATGGGAAGCCAGTGTAGTTTTTTTTTATTTGAATATGAAATGTGAAATCCTGAGCATTTCTAATGTAATGAAAAATTTTACACAGGGGTGAATGTGAAATGTTTTTTATTTTACAGCAGTAAAATCATGTAAGAATTTTATTCTACAACAGTAAATGTAAAATCTCTTTTTACAGCATTAAATGTGAATGAAGATTTTTACACAGTGGTGTAAAAATCATTTGTAACAGAGGCAGAGTAATTTTGTTTTTGGTGAATCCCTTTGAGAGAGAGGAAGACAATTGTATCAGACAGCGTATAAATTAATACAAGTTTATGTTGGTTGTAAAAATCTGCTTTGTTCATAAATTTTTTTTGGGGCTTCCCTGTGCTAAAGATCCTGAGGAGAAAACATAGCATTGCTCTGTATTTAGTTTGTTTGTTTGTTTTTGGGATTTTACCCGAAAAATCCCCAACAATGGTATCAAAGCTGATCCAGGCTCTTTGAAGGTGTAAAGAAGCTGAAGGAAGGTTCATTTTGCTGCAGCAGCTTCTTCAGCAGGGTGGAGACACAGTTAAAAAAAGGATTCAGGTATTCCTAAAGTTCTTTGTGTGTTACTGCTGAAGAAACAATAAGTATTTTAAATACACAGTCAAGGAATTAGAAGCATAGTTAAAGAGTGCTAGAATGGCCAGCACAAGCACTAGTATGGGTATGTTTAATCCTCAATTCCCACAGTTCAATAGGAAAAACTATGACTATTGGGCAATAACCATGAGAGCCCTGTTTGCCTGTCAAGATTTATGGAAATTAGTTCAAGATGGTTATGAAGAACCAGCAGATGAAAATGAGTTTAATAGATTAACTCAGGCAGAGAAAGATCTGTTAAAGACCAATAGGAAGAAGGACTCAAAAGCCCTTGTATTTTTGTATCAAGCAGTGGACCAAAGTGTGTTTCCAAGGATAGCAGCAGCTAAGACATCCAAAGAAGCATGACAAACTCTCAAGACAGCCTATCAAGGCATGGAGAAAGTGAAGACAACAAAACTACAGTTGCTGAGGAGAGATTTTGAAAATTTGTGCATGAAGGAGTCAGACAATATTGGCTCATTATTCACACATGTGATTGGTCTGGTCACACAAATAAGATCTCATGGAGAAACTCTTGAAGAAAGGAGGATTGTGGAGAAACTTTTGAGGGTCCTACCCTCAAAGTTTGATGTGATTGTCACCACCATAGAAGAGACAAAATATCTCTCAAACGTTTCAGTTGATGAGCTACATGCATCACTGATAACACATGAGAAGAGATTGAGTAGGAATGAAAACTCATCTCTAGAGCAAGCCTTTAAGACCCAGATGTCCTTTGGAAGAGGAAGAGGTCAAGGCAGAGGAAACAAGAGAGGAAGAGGCAGAAGCCAGAACAGAGGTGGAAGGAATAGCCCAACAAATGCTCAAGGAAGAGGCAGCAATCCAAATCAGAACTAAGGCCAAGGCAACAGCCAACAAAGTAGACATCATCATGCTCAAGGACAAAGGTATGAAAAATCCAATGTCCAATGTTATTACTGCAAAAAATATGGGCACTATGCCAGTGAATGTAGGAAGAAACGGCATGATATGAGTAATAGACCAAATGCCAATGTCACTAGAGAAAACATCAGTCAAGATAATGTGTTGTTGGCTTGTAACATAGCTTAAACAAATAGTGAAGACATATGGTTTTTAGACTTAGGTTGCAGCAACCATATGACAGGAAACATAGCCCTGTTTTCTGCCTTAGATCAAAATGTGAAATCAGAAGTCACACTTGGGACTAATAGCAAAATTTCTGTTATGGGGAAAGGAGAAGTCAAAATATTTACAAAGAAGGGTGAAAAGAAAACCATAGCAGATGTCTACTATGTCCCTGGAATGAGGTGTAACCTCTTGAGTATTGGACAACTTGTCCATAAGGGGTACAATGTTTTATTTAAGAATGATGTATGCACCATCATGGATATAGCACCCAACAAAAGATGTATTTCTGAAGTGAAGATGACAAGGAACAGGATGTTCCCTTTCAGAATAAGGGCAGATTTGAAAAACAAAGAAGTAATTGCAACAGTTACCCAAGAGGCTTTCCAAAGTGTGCCAAAGGATGAAAATTGGTTGTGGCACTTGAGATTTGGATATATCAACTTTGGAGGTCTTAATTTGTTGAGCAGAAAAAGGATAGTAAGAGGATTACCATTGATAGAGAAACCGGACAGCGTTTGTGAAGGTTGTATATTGAGGAAACAACACAGAGAAAGTTTTCCATCAGGGAAACGCATAAGGGCAAAGGCACCCTTAGAGATTGTCCACTCAGATGTATGTGGACCAATGCAAACTCCATCTTTAGCAGGCAACCAATATTTTCTAACATTCATTGATGATTTTACATGAAAAACTTGGGTATATTTTCTTAAGAACAAAAGTGAAGTGTTTGAAAAATTCTGAAATTTCAAAGCACTTGTAGAGAACCAAAGTGGGCTGCATATCAAAGTTTTGAGAACTGACAGAGGAGGTTAGTATATCTCCAAAGAATTCCTAAGGTTTTGTAGAGAAAATGGAATTCATAAGCAATTCACAGCGAGGTACACTCCACAGCAAAATGGAGTTGCTGAAAGGAAGAATAGGACCATCATGGATATGGCGAGGAGCATGTTGAAGGGAAGGCATTTGCCAAATGATTATTGGGCTGAAGTTGTAAATTGTGCAGCGTATATTTTGAACAGGTGTCCTACAAAAGCAATGATGAATAGAGTGCCAGAAGAAGCATGGAGTGGGAGAAAGCAAGGAGTCACCCACATGAAAGTTTTT
>APFE031134674.1:0-11596 GCA_000404065.3 Pinus taeda
CTTGCTTGATTTCCTCCTCATGCTTCGCCTTGGTTAATTCCTTCAGCATGCCACGAATTTCCTCCATTTTTCTCTCCTGCTTCCGTATCATGAGCTGCAGATTGGTCATCTCCTTTTTCATATCCTGTAGACCTTGAGCTATCTCTGTCATCTCTACAGCGACCTGCTCCATTGCTCTGGCTAACAGATGTTTCATAACCCAATACATGTGTAATGCCTGCTTATATAACGTTAGGCGCCCTCTTGTACTCCTAGGATCCGGAATGAGGGTGTTCTATTCCTCCATTTATGGATCAGAGGGTTCTTCTAGAACTTTGTTTTCCAGAGCATCTATTAACCTTCTAATATCTTCATTGGTCCCTTTGACATATGATTTCTCTGCTTCTTGAGCAGCCTGCTCTGTGGATCATCGACCTCGTTTCTGCTGGTTCGAGGCCAGAATCTCAGTCTCACAATGGTCCGCCTACCATGTTCTTCCACGACCCCTACGCCTCCTACCCTTTCCTCTTCTTGTAGGTCTGCCCCTATTGTTACTCCCGCTGCTTTGCCCTACTTCGAAAGTCACCCTCGCCCTGCATTCCTCCTTCCCTGTCTCCATTCCCCTTTCTCTGCAATCTCCTTCTTCTTCCGTTGTTCGTTCCTGCTCCCTCCTTGTATTCCTCCCTTCCCCCTCCTTCACCTGCCTTTCCTTCCTTCCTCCCTCCACCATATCATCTTGCTTTCGTTTAAGTCGATGCCCCAAGTCTCTCTGCCAACTTGCTTCGCTCTTCGCCACCTTTCTGGTCTTCAGATTATCTGTCTTTCTGTCTGCTCCTACTCTTGAATGAATACCACCACCTAACCCTTGTTGCACCAGATGATCGCCGCCAATCTTCTCCCCTGCCATTTTCATAATTCTACCTGTTTCTTGTCTTGGTATGCGTTCTCCTCTGCATTCCGTCGCTGCTAGCCTAAAAATGATAGCTTTGATGTGTGGCGTGTACTACCCTATACTACATCCCATCACAGCCTTATGTTGTCCATCTTTCTCCACCCTGATCGGGGTATATTGATCTTATTTTTCATTCATCATTGTAATGTCATATTCTTTCTTAATGTCATATTTTGCATAATATAATTTTAAAACTTATTAATAATTCTCCATAAAAACCCATGATTAACGTATAAATCCTCTAGGTTCAAATTAGACCCCTAAACAATATACATTAACCCCCTAACATCTTAACCCCATTCCTCTAAGCCCTTAAACCCCTAGCCCCTAAGCCCTTAACCCCTAACCCCTAAAATTTAAACAATAATGCCTTATCCCTAAGCCCATAAATTAATTAACCCCTAACTCAACCTAACCCCTTAAACGACTATAATGAAAATAATCAAATAATATTTCTAGTCCACATCAAGATGACAACATAGTTCAAACACCTCCCAAAAGAATATTATAAAATACATTTACAATAGAAAGATAATACAGTTTACAATACAAAGACATACAATATAAAATACAATATACATATAAACATTTACAAAAACAATCTACAATACAAAGACATAATAAATAAGTTACAAATGGGATATATTCGTGTCCGCGTTCAATGTACATAGTCTCTACAATTCTTTTTAACTGATTTTATTAGAATTCTCTTTGGCCTCAAGCCCTTGCAATTTATACAAAGGAAACAATATTTTCCATCCTCAGAAGCCCTTGATGCTAATCCTGCATATCCTTGGTATCCTTGAGGAATTCCATGTGAAATTTTTTGTCACCAAACTTTCACTTATGATATTGTTAAAAAATTAACCTCAAAATAAACCTACAACCTTTCAAAACAATCACAACTAAATATATCTATATATAATATATAATATATAATAATATATAAGAGAGAGAGAGAGAGAGAGAGAGAGAGAGAGAGATCAAAACAATCACAACTAATAAAATAATATAATATATAATAATAATATATATATAGAGAGAGAGAGAAAGAGAGAGAGAGAGAGAGAGAGAGAGAGAGAAGAGAGTCAAACTAATCAATGTAAAGAAATCCCATATTAGAAGTTGTTAGCTCAAAAAGCCATTAATGGTGGTATTGAACATTATGCAACGATTATTTACCATTGTACAAAATTGGACAACACATTTTCATAATGGATATAGCGTCAGATATCCAACAGTAAAAGAAATATCGTTAGTTGTTTGACAACATAAGGGATTAAAGGAAAACATATGATAATCAATGGGATAGGGCATCCTGCTGAATATTTTACCAATAAAGAACTATTGTCATATATTCGACGATAGTTGGGATTTTAGAAAAAACAAAAGAAAACATTTAACTTTCAACACTTTTTCCGATTTTAGCCATTCCATCGGATTCTGCCATTGGAATTTCCACCCAAATGTATTGGTGCTTGCGGATATGAAGCCATACATAAGACATGTGGGCACTGTAAGTCTAGCTTTGTTCAAAGGTGGAGAAGACTATGGAGCATGCTACAAGACAACAGTCTTCATAAAAGAAAGGAGAAAGAAGAAAATATCAATTTGAAAGGAGTGGTAAGCTAATATGGTGGTAATATTAAAGTTATTAACGCGAATGAGCCATGGCACAGTTGCCAAGAAGGTGTCAAAGAAAGTAATGCTGAGTCACCTGAACTGGTTTGGGATAACATAAGGATGGGCGGTGGTGCTATGTTTGCAGTTCTATGATGAGGATGAACAGAAGACAAGGCATAGGCCATAATGGTGGAGATATTGTATGATATGGCCAGGGGCTGTGTGATGGGTTATAGAATCGTATGCTGAAACGAGTTAGAGTATGTGAAGAGAGACATGATTGGGAAGGCTGTAGGGAGATGGATTTGGGTGTAATATAGTGGGTGTTAGACTAGGCAACTCTGGTGATGGTAGAACAAGAAGTTCATACTGTGGTATGGGTGACTTTCATATTCATATTTTCTTCTACATAGCGAAGGATAAAGTTGCTTCACACAACACCTATTTTGTGCGGTAGTGGAATCCTGATAAGAACTGGTTTGGGCTATCACAACACTTTATCTATAGGATTAACCACTAAGGAAATCTATTATGGATTTCCCTCATATCATTGATTGTTTTATGAACGTGGGGATGATTATTGTTTCTTTCTTAATTATATTAAATCTTATTGTGGAAACCTCCAAAGCACACAAGATACATATCTATATGGCGTCTAGATAAGATTATTTACATATTAAAGTGAACACATTGTCAAAATGTTTTTCACTTGGGGGAGGATTCTCCCAAAAATCATGGAGAAATTATAAAAGAATGCATTGGTTGGAATTGTCATTTTTGTTGGCTATGGATCAACCTTTGTTGGTGTCATTTTTTCGATTGCTGTGCGAAAAATCAAACTAAAGGATATTAAGAAAGACTTGAATATTTTATGACCCATGTAACTCTTATTTTTACCAGAGATGCTACCCTAAGTTTTGAACCTTGGTCTGGAGTTTCGACAGGGGATTGGCTTGCCAAATTCAAATTTCCATGCATTAATTGGATAGTTGGATGTTGGTAAATTTGGAGTAATATTTCAACTACTCGTACTTGGCACATAAAGAAGTAGATCATTGTAATGACTATAAAGTAAAAAAAATGAATTATCTTGGGGATTCAACTGTTAATGTTAGATAATTCTCTCTCACATTGATGCCTCAGCATTTATGAAGCATCCACAAACAACTGGACTTGGTTTAAAAGTGGAGTTTCATTGATGAAAAATTCTCTTGGGGATTTGTTCCAGTAGATGCATTCTGACATAATCCTCCACTGACTTCTTACAAAATGTTGTTTATCTTTGACATATTTAGGGATTTCATAGGGTCTGACAATCTGAAAAATTGAGTCAGAAAAACCTTCCAATCCTCATTCTTCCAACATTACCTTCCCCAATTGGATCTCATTCTGGATTCTGTCTTTAAGATCTGAATTGAACACCCTTTTGTCAGCTATTTTATTGGGGGGTTGTCAATGGAAAAAATCTTGACTAGATCATAGACTGGACCACACCTGGTGCCGATCTGTCACACATTGGGACCTTACCTTTCCAACCTAGTCTGTGGACCCAC
The DNA here is from genome assembly GCA_000404065.3 of Pinus taeda. NCBI lineage: Eukaryota > Viridiplantae > Streptophyta > Pinopsida > Pinales > Pinaceae > Pinus > Pinus taeda. The sequence continues at coordinate 4,108 of APFE031134674.1, forward strand.
AAATTTTTTTGGTGATCAATGGAAACACACTTGGCATTGAAGTGTCACATAGCAGGCCTCTTTTCTTGAATGGTATGTGAATCATCCTAGATGGTCAAAGCCATAACTGAGATCCCTTCGCACAACTGACTAGTCCACCTATCCATAAGCTCAAATCCTAATTGAATGGATCGATATTGCTCTTAAAGTTGATGGACGAATTGTTATTAACCTTTGTAGTATCTGAATGAATCTTGTTTGAACAGAGTCAAAGTGGCAACGAGGATATTTTAACACTTTGGTCCACCTAAGAAACAACTCAATCCTGATTGGTTGGATTTTTATTACTCTTAGGGTGATGGACGTCATACTAATTCTACCTTCCTCCTCAAAGGTTGAGAAGCTGATCGAAGTAACACTACATGTAGAGGAAAAATACACTCGGTAAAAAATACTAGATGTATGTTTGGAGCGTGAGAAGATATCACTGCCTAATCCTCACGATAATGAGGATCCTCCCCCACAAAAGCTTTCCATTTCCTGTAAACAAAAGGCAATCGAAGTGATGCGCCTCTAAATCAGACATAGATTAAGGCCCATTTGAACATCCTTCAAAACATTAAACCTCTATTTTTTCTTTTGATAATGTATTTTTAACTTTAATATGTTTATTAGGAAGGTTTATGGATAATTGCATATTTGTGCCTAATATTATTTATTTTTGTGGAATATTGTGAGAATGTTTGATAGATTATGGAGATTTGGAGAAATAGATAATCTAGGGACCTACTCCCTACTACAGGAGGATCAACATTAAACAATAAATCAACAAGATATTATGGAATTATGGCACAGATTATGGAGCTCCAATGATTAAGAAAATCTAGGAATGTGTTCTCTGCCATTTAATGTAGATTCCTAGTATTGGGAACCAAATCCACTAATCAAGGATTTTGGTGGGAAAGATTCATTCTTTCATGGGGAATGATTCATAATAATTTTTGTATAAGTACCAAGTCGAATTTGCCTCTAGGAGTGGATTTTTATTAGTCTTCTTGTGGAGAGAACTCATAGTTTTACAGCTTCACTGTCATTTCTTGTAGGTATGTAATTGTATTGATGAAAATAATGAAGATTGGTGTCATGTTCAGCTTCTAAACCTTGATCTACTTCATAGGGATCTGATTTCCCTTGGGCTTGGCCATCCTAGGAGCCTCAAAGCCCTTTTGTATCATTTACTTTTCTTCTTTTTACTTCTTATTCACATGCATCTTTTGTTCTTGTTTTTTCTATTTCCACATTTAGTGTTAATGATTTCTTGTTGTAAGATTGGGTTAAATGGTTGAATTAAGTTATTTTGCTGGATCAAAAGCATAATTTCATCCTTGGAACATCTTTGGAAGGTCATAGTAATCATTGAGCTACTTGGATTAGTTTGCTTATTACCAAATCTAGATTTCTAGAAGTCTTTTGTGGAAAATAACAATGAATGTATGATATTTTTAAGAGAATGTTAACGAGCTTTAATCGAGTTGATTCCACTTGCATTAGATCACAAAAACATTCTAGTTAATAACAAAAATGACCTCATTTGATTTTCAATTGATTAGGTTAGGAATTTGATAGATTTACTAGCTCACTAGTTTTCGAATTTCTAGATTTTAGACTAATAATGTTCTGCCCTTTTTTTAGCATGGATTAACAAAGGTATTTTTGAGTGATTCCACTTGGAATGGAGGCCTAAGAAATCCTAGTTTATAACAAAATTTGTCCCATCCAATTTGGATTTTATTTGGTTGGTTATTCAATGAATTACAACTCCCAATAGTAAATCTGTTGTTTCTGTAGTAGTACTATAGGAAACACTGTAATGTCCTTCCAACATGTATATACTTGCCCATATTTGCTCAAGAAGCTTAGTTATTGTCCCTTAGGGTTGAATAAATACCCCTATCCTATAAATCAATTATTAGGGAAGACTAAAGTCCGCTTAGGATTTTCCTCTTTACCCATGCAAAAGATTTCAAAGATTTGGGTTAATGGACAAATTTACGAATTGGATAATACAATGATGATTGAATTTAAGCTTCTATGATTCATAATCAGAGTTTTTAGAAATATTTTTGGAAAAATCACATTAGAAAATCTTTGTCGACGCATTTCGAACCAACGAGTGTGGTTCATCGTCAGGACAAGTTGAAAAAATCAGATCATGGCTACATGTTAAATAGGGATGGCAGATCTTCCAACGGTTAGGTTTGAATGGAAAAATGGCTATATTAGGCTTAATTGGACTAAAGTCATAATTGATTAAGAAACAACTAGATTAGGTAGGTTAAAAATTATTTAAGAATAATATTGTTATGAAAAATATTAGTATTTTTTAATGCCATTTAATACATCCTTGAATTATCTAAATTATTATACTAAATCTTATTAAATCATAATACCATAATAGGGTAGAATTTATAAAAATTTAGCCAAAACATGTTACTCAAATCTAAATATTAATCTTATAATGGTTAATATTAACCCCTTACAGTTAGTTGTAATAAGGGTAATCATAATTTAATGTATAATAAATATTTATAATGATATTGATAATAATTTAACATGGGTCTAATCTTAGTTATAATGGTATTAATAATATTAATATTTATTTAAACTGGGTCATAAATGCTTTAATATAATGATACTAAGTATAATAGTAATATTATTATAGTAATAAACCTCTTATTATAAATCTAGATAGTAATCTTATATTAACTCATTTAGTTAGTTATGACAAGGGTAATATTATTAATGTTTTAATATGAGTCAATAGAATTGCTTTAACATTGTCTTTAGATTAAATATTATTAAACAATTGTAGAAAGTAATATTATGGCCTTGGTCCAGTTAAGCCTAATATAGCCGTTTTTTCTAGTCAAACATATTCGTTGGAAGACCTGCCATCCCTATTTAACATGTAGCCATGATCTAATTTTTTCAACTTATCCTGATGATGAACCACACTCGTTGGTTCGAAATGCGTCAACAAAGATTTTCTAATGTGATTTTTTCGAAAATATTTCTAAATACAATGATGATTTTATTGATTGCCACATCCAATGAAATTTGTTAATGGATCTAAAGTATTTGAAATGTAATGATTGGCATTTAGTTCATGTCTTTAGTTTATGTAATTAGAATATGTTTCTTTCTTTTTACTTTCTTTCTTGCAAAAGGCTGAGGTTTCCATTTCGAACATTTCATTTTCTGCAATTAATTTATAATTTGACTTCAGCGCATGCACTCCATTACATCATGGCAATGAATGAATTGCACATTGTATGTTGCACATACAGTGCTGATACCTCTTAAGTTTGTACAAACCTCGGGTTGATAATTAAAGTTGGTAGCCTTGGGAGTTGCAACATTCTTGTTGCAATAGGGAGTATGCATTTTTTTCTCCCCTACTTGTTTAATTTTTTTAATTTCTGCAAAAACAAAAAAATTGGATTAGGCATATTTCATTTCAAGAACAGAAAATTGCATTTTATTAGCATTCCCATTCAATTTTTATTTAAAAAAAATACTTATCCAATGCCAACCTCCCCATTTGATCACGTGGTGCAGTAAAAGCCACATCACCATTCATTTTTTCAAGTAGAAGAAGAAGAGGTGATAGAGAAGGTAGAAAAAATGGATAGAGATGAGGAAAATGAGGAAGATCCTCTCGGATTTCCCATTCAAGATACTGATGGTAGTGTGCACATGAAGAACATCCCTCCATATTTTCTTCCAAACTTCCATGGTATGAGGTCAGAGGATCCACAAACCTTTCTATTTGAATTTGAAATTCTTTGTAGATATTATGGTTACTTATTAAACATTCAAAAAGTGAGATTGTTTTCGACAACATTGAAGGATAGAGTTCTTAAATAGTTCATGAGTTTAGGGACTAATTCAATAAGATCATGGAATGATATACAAAATATATTTCTAGAATAAATATTTAGAATGAATTAAAAAGAAGATGAGAGCCTTGACAATCTAATAGAGATGTTCATGTATAACGTTAAGAGGGAAAAACTACATCATTTAGGATCCGACACACTAAAAACCCTATTACTTATAATAATTAGGGATGAGTGGATTGATACCCTTGATCTCATGAGTAGAGGAGACGTATACAATTTATCATTTGAAGAAATTTGTGAAACACGCAAACACATATCAAGAGGAAGGGAAAGAGTAAGTAAATCAACATCAAGATCAGTAAGTCAAGCTAAACTTGGAAATTTGCTTGATAACTTTAAAACATAAATTCTTAGAAATCTAACCAAACAAGTAGAATTGTTAAGAATGCAAGATGGTGAAAAAGAAGATGCTGATATTTGTGTTGTCCATGCAGAATCACATGATGTTAAATATTGCCCCTCATTACCAAGGTTGAAGGAAGTTTACCAAGAGGACAATGGCACAAGTCAATTGCTAATGTAGCTATGTTATGTACTTCCAGGAGGACCATGACAACTTATTCAACCTGATATGATGCAATAACCTAATTCATAATTTCAAGCTTTTGCACATCCATCTCAAAGTAATTGGAACACACCCTTTCCTTGGCAACCTTGGCCATCTCAACCCCAAACCCAATCTTGGCAACAAGGTTGGCAAGGAGCTTATGAGAGCCATCCAAAATATCCTCAATATTTTCCTCAATATCCTACATACTCAAATCCATATTATCCTTACCATTCACCTCCACCCCAACCACATCCTTCTCAAATATCCACTCCCACTCAACTACTTGTGCCACCATTTCCAAACCCACACAATAAAGTAGCTTAGCCCACTTATAATGCTGATGTACAACACTTCCAAATATCTCCTCTTGATCTCAATGGTATTCATCTCAGCTCAGGAAGAATACTATAGAAAAGAGATTCTCTTGATGCCATTGAAGGACAACATGCAAAAAAAGAAGATTCAAAAGAGAAGACCAAAGAATCATGGGTTGCACTTGATGAAGAGAAGATATCAAAATCAGAGATTGAGAAAGCTCTCTCATGTTTACCATAAAATATTCCATGTATTCAAGAGAAAAATCAATAAAAAGAGGAAGATTTGAAGGTCATGGTAGAAGAAGACATGAAAAATGGTCTAGATAAGCAAGCAAACCAAGGGCATCAAAGTTATATTGAAATTTGGTTCCAGAAAATCAATAAGATGTAGCATCACTCTCTTCTTCAACTATGCTTGATACTTTCAAAGTCAAAGCATTTGGTCTCTAAAATTTAGGTACATGTCAAATCATACATTTCAAGCCTACACATTAGTTTTTCTGTCATTTTGATGTGCAAATGGCTCCATTGGGAATATTCTTATACTTGAAAGTGATATTGTTTTTCAAGTAGAGTAGGGTAGAAAAAATAAAAAAAGAAAAATAAGAGAAAACAATAAAATCTCAGGTGAAAACCTCCTTTGAGGCGCCTGAGATTGGCTCATTGATTGAAAACCTTAATGAGGCGGTTAATGGGTTGGAAAAAAAGAAAAATAAGAGAAAAATAAAAGATCTTAGGTGAAAACCTCCTTTGAAGTGCGTAGACAGACCTATGAGTTGAAAACCTCATTGAGGCAGCTAGTGATCTAGACTTAAATAGGAACGCAACAAATTATAGAGATAACCATAAACACAGATATGTAGCGGAAATAATACTTCATTTCATTAATGTAAAATACTGAAATATGCTTACAAACAATAATGGAAATAAACCAATTAGGGCGATGGTAGCTTATCTCTCAGAAGAGATGTGGTGGCTACATGCCTTTGAACTGTGTTACAATGAGGCTCAAAGGCCTATTTATTGTTGAGAAACAATGGAAAACCCTTAACATTCCAAAACCTAACCCTAGAAGATGAAATGCCAAACTATGGGCGTTGTTTGGGTAAATTGGTACAACAACTTCCCGGGGTCGTAACTTCGGCATACGATCTCCATTTGACGTGTACAATAGCTCGTTAGAAAGATCTCTCAGAGCACTACCACTTTGGGAAGGGGAACATTAGTCCATGGACCCATGTTGCCCCTGATTTCCCAAAAAACGTCGTTTAGGGCCTCAAAACGGCTCTGGAAGTTCAGGACTTGAAAAACTGCTAAAAATAGTAAGTTGTGCTACAATTGAGGAAACTGAAAATGCTAAGAGAAACAATGGTGGGGGTCCAGGTGGACTTGGCAGGTGGCTACCAAGATACACCTGAATCATTCCTCCCCCCTTAGGAAGCAATGGTCCCCATTGCGTTGAGTTCCCCCATGAGATGAGGAAACTTTTGCTGAACTTGGTCCTTGGTGAACCACTTGCCCTGCTAAAGGAGTTGGTCTGCTTTGACAACTCAATAAAGTTGGATATTCTGTTGGCGAGTGTTCTTGATCTGTGTTTCCATGATCCGATCAGTTGCAGCTTGTTCCATGCAATCTGGATTTAATTCTCTTGGTGTGAGTTGTTCTGCAATGTCGGATGTGTCTAGCAATGGTGGAAAGTATGGCCGAAGGTGATCCACATTGAACATTGGGTGCAGGCCCAAGGAATGGGGGAATGCTGAGCTCAAATGCATTGTCTCCCATAGCCTTAGTAATGGTGTAAGGACCATATCGGAGTGGTCTTAATTTCCGATAGGCTCCAGTAAGGCGTTTCTTTCGCAAATGCAACCAAACTTTGTCGCCCACCTGAAACTTGTGTGGCACCCGATGTTGATCATGTCGCTGCTTGTACTTGGAATTTGATTTCTCAAGAATGTCATGGACATGCTGGCGAATATGTTGGATGCGCTCAATGAAGTTGGTGGCCTTATCTGTTTCGGACTGGACATGCGCTGAATTCATGTGAGTAGCTGCAAGTGGCATAGCCACATCAATGGGGCATAGTGGCTGGAATCCCAAACCCACCTGAAAAGGGCTATGGCCAGTGGAGCTGTGGAGAGCTCGGTTGTAGCTGTGCTGAACATAGGAGAGGCTCTCGTCCCATGTGCGGGGATGCTTTGAGTTATACATGCGCAGAATGTGCACAATCATCCTATTGACAACCTCTGTCTGGCCATCAGTTTGAGGATGGAAGGCTGTGGACTTCGTGAGTTTGGTGTCCAGCATTGACAAGAGACTGGACCAAAATGTGCTGAGAAACCGACTATCCCGATCTGAGATGATAGACTGTGGGATCCCAAAGTGCACCCACACTCATTCGAAGAAGAGTTTAGTAGTGGCTTCTGCTGTGATATTCTTCTTGCAGGCCATCATAATGGCCATCTTGGAGAACCTGTCGACGACCACAAAAACACAGTCATTTGCATGCTTAGTGGAAGGAAGGCCTGACATGTAATCCATGGAGATGGATTCCCAAGGTCGACTAGGGGTAGGCAACGGGGTATAGAGGCCTTGCTTCTTAATGGTCGGTTTGGCAATGGCACAGGCAGTACATGATCGGATGTACTTCCCAACATCCTGTCGAAGATTCGGCCAAAAGAAAT
>APFE031134680.1:1752-21004 GCA_000404065.3 Pinus taeda
ATCTGCAGTTAATATGGCTCCATCAATAGTCATATTATCCTCCTTGTCAAGCCTTATACCTCTGCTCTTCATGTCAAACTTCAAAAAAGAGAGAAAGTCATTAAAAAGCATGTTTATCTCTGGGTACACAGGTTCTCTCTACCTTACCTGTGTGTACGCATCCCAAGCTCATTGTACCTGCGTACTTGTACACTCTGTAAGCCAAGGGATGGGTGTGTACCCCTGTAAAGGTCAAACGGCATGAGTTTCATCTTTAAAAAGTTACTTGTGGTCACTTCTAGAGCTTTCTAGAAGAGTGTTTGACGTGTATTGAGCGCCTCCAGATGGTTCATGCATCCCTATGATAGAGGAACTTATCCCATCAAGAGAGGAGCTACCCCATCCAAAAGAGGGAGTATCCCATTGATGTTGAAACTGAATAACTTCCTCTAGAACACTATAAATACAGGCATTGGGCCAAGGGAGGGGAGGTTGAAAGCTGAACATTCCAAAGGGTAGATGATGCTGGAATTAGGACTTCCATTGTAAGCTTGTGAGGAGAGATTACAATCCTTTCTTGTTTCATTTGGAAGTGGGTGAGCTTGTCAAAGTAGAGGAAAACTCTTGCCGGACCCTGGGAGGAACTTGCACAACACCAAGGCTCAGGTTGTAATGGTTTCTTTTTTGTTTCCTTAATACAAATAAGTCCATTCTTCTCAATGATTTGTTGTTAATGAATTGTTTCATATACTCCTTGGTCTATATGTTGAATATGCTTTGTTTTATGGAATATTCAGGTGTTATGTAATCGTTTGATTGTTAGTGTATGCAGGTTTCAAAGTGAAGGAGGAGCTCCTCTGGATCGACGAGGCTGGACTGCTGCAACAAGCGTTGGACTTGAGGTAGGATCGAAAAACACTTGGTTTCTCATAGAATAATGTATGTTTAGAGAAGGATTGCTCTTATTTGTCTTGTTTGTCACTAGAGAGTCTTAGACTCCTAGGGAGGTTAGTTTTGTCAGCAAAAATAACTCTTTCCACATGATAGTTATTTCCAATCAAGTTCTGAGCATCAAGATGGATTTGAGATGCAAGTTGTCTTTCTAGGTAATACCCTCAATTCGGTGATTAAATGCATATCATAATTTACACTCTTTCACTACAAATCTCTAGAATAATAGAGGTAGTAGGAACCTATTGCTAAAGAACTCCTGTAGCAGGTAGCGGAATTGGCATTGAGCGAAATCACCAAAAAAATAGAGGTAGCAGGAACTAGTTGCGAAAGAACAATTGTAGAATCTGTGCAACTGATTGAGGGTATGGCTTGCTACAATATTTTCTTCTATTCAATTTTATCATTGTAACTTTCTTTCCTCTGTGTTTTTGTGTCTAATGTTCACTTATAGAGTGGATAACTCATAGCTAAAAGATAACCCATTATAGACCACGATGAATATAGTATAAATCAATAAGAATATAGCAGTAATACCCAATAGATAAATCTTTATATAATTCTCTAGAAAATAGTTTCATCAAGAATTACTGATGCTAATTAACCTCTCAATAACTCAATACATGTCTGCTTATGTTCATTGGTTTGACACAACATCTGATTTTGTAATTTCTCCTTCTCTAGATTACAAGATTCCTCTAGTTCTCGTAGCCGATGAATTTAGGCTTGAAGTTTCTTGATATATTCTATAATTTTCACTCTTGGTTTGCTTATCATCAAATACATCTGTGATTAAGCACTCTAGTAATTATCAACTAAGATAGTAACATCGAAAACATTGCCTCGTATGCACCTCGAGTTCATGAAGCTCAAGGTTATTATTATCCAATGGATTGACATCTAAAACTAGGTCTTGCCCTATTTATAATAAAACTCATCTGTGATTAAGCACTCCAATTATTATCAACTAACACGCCGACTTCTAAAACTAGGTTTTGTATGGACCTCGAGTTCCTAAAGTTGAAGGTCACATCTCTTGAATACCAATATTCAAAACAGTGATAATTTGTGTGAATTTAGACATGATTCCCAACTTCGAAGTATCAAAGAAGGGTTTTATATGTGTTTGTGTCATCTTCAAGGCACCTAACACACTATCAATTTTAATGTGTTGTTACAACCACAAAGTGTTGATGCATCTCCCTATCCCTACCCGAGTTTTAGAGTAGTTTTCTGCAATGATAGCCTATGAACATCTAGCTATATCTTGTTCTAAAATCCTTGTAAAGTTATGTTCTCTACCCTTAACATTTAGCTAGTTGAAATGTAGAAATGGACCAAAAAAATAAATAGAGCTCTAAGAAAAGAATACCTTGTAAACAAATTTAGTTTTTCCCTTAATATTGATATTGATCAGGGCTTCAAAACCATCTTTAGTAAAAACTTCTGAAACGTTTGTTTGCACATTAGGGTTCCCACTGTCAGCAAGATCCGACATTTCTTCACTGAGAATCACTTGAGAGAAGGCTTGGTGAGCCCATATGTTTGTGGAAGAATCCATTACCTTGGTCCCAAATATTTCATAGCCAATCCTCTATTTCTTATCATAGGGAATAGAAATCACCTCCCCTTGATTTTCCTTATGGTGTATTTTTCACAAACAAAAAATCATCATTAAGCATAAAAAAATGCATTTTCATGATAAAAGTCATTATCAGTAAATATAGAGCAACCCTTCTCAAAAGAACATATCTATGAGTTAATTTACATAAATCCACTTCAGAACTAGACTAAGATTGAGAAATACAGATATGAGAATTGATATCTATGTATTTTTACTTATATTGTAAGGACTCTTATGTCCATTGGCAGGGGATTTGGGTTGCTTTGCAAATGCCTTCATTTTTTATTTGTAAATCTTTGTTATATTTTCAACAAAATGCGATCCCCCAACCTTGAAATCCCATCAATTCCTATGGATTAAACACATCAGTATTCTTAGAGCTCTTTGTGACCACAAGTCGAACACTTATCTAGTGTTGTTCACTAAATAAGAACCCAATGAAGTCGGTAGTACTAGATCTTACATCTTGTATAAAGATTAGAGTTGGCAATGCTAGATGTAAAAAAAGCCAGAAAAGATGAGAAGGCTCACCAGTCTGATAATAGGAGGCTTTCAACTTCCTCAACAGAAAATCCACATGGTTTAAGTGTTCAAGATTCATCTCTCCATTGATGTAAGAAATATTGATGAAGATGAGATTGACTACTAATTCATTCTATATGTATCTACTACTGTTTCTTAACAACCGCTGACAACAAGTTTGATCTCCTAGATAACAAATTCTAGATTTCATCAATATAGCAAAGCATTCAAATCAAGTGATGTAGCTGCTACGATAAGGGTTGTGAATAACCTAGGACACTTGTGTTGTTCATGCAAAACAAAACCTTGAAAATATACACATGGTCTTCAAATAAGAACAATTGGCTCATCTTCACTCACATAAAGATGTTTAGTTTTCAATTCCATTCAACAGTCCTTTTTCTAGGACTTCATTTCAAGGTAAGTGGTAATTAAACTTAAGAAACAAAGTACAAATGTAGTATATTTCACAACGAAATTGATTAATGTTGTACATCAAGTCAATATTAATACCAAACTGTTAATATTTCATCTATATATATATAATAATATATATATTATATATAAATAATAATATAATATATATAATATAGAGAGAGAGAGAGAGAGAGAGAGAGAAAGAGAGAGATATTAATGCTCATCAAACTATGTCGATGCCTTCCTGAGGCTCTTGATCTGCTTCACTACCCCTTGCAATGCGCCTATATATTCTTGCTATGATGTTTCTCTAGACACGATGCTACATGGTTGTGGCTTTATTGTTATTCAACATTTGTAGTGTAGTTGGTTGTTTTTGGAGGTCTAGATTTTTCAAGGCACGCACTTTGTTGAAAGCTTGTGGGAAGCTTCTTTCACATTCTCCCTTTACTATAAATTTTTCACAATTCAACCCTCAAAAATGATTTTACCTTAGTGTGTCCAATCACATTTAGGTGATTGGCTATCTTTATAATTTTTTATTATAAATAATTTCTTTATCATTATTCAACATTTGTGGTGTAGTTGGTTGTTTTTGGAGGTCCAGATTTTTCAAGACATTCACTTTGTTGAAAGCTTGTGGGAAACCTCTTTCACATTCTCCCTTTATTATAAAATTCTCACAATTCAACCCTCGAAAATGATTTTACCTTCGTGTGTACAATCACATTTAGGTGATTGGCTACATTTATAAATTTTTATTATAAATAATTGGAATTTTCATTTGAATTAGACTAAGCAATTTATAATGGAATTAGGAAAAGGAAAACCAATAAATGTAGAAAAAAATCACAAGCCTTACTTTGAAATCAATGATGAGATACTACACTTTTAGCGTGAAATGGGCTATGTTGGTGAGTTTAAGAAAATTTTTTAATGCTCTTTTAAGTGGTAATGGTACCCTTAGAGTAGCAAAATAGAAGGGAATATATTCCTCTGGTTTCTTTGATATTAGTGGTTCTACTCATTCTACATATGTTCAACCATTAAAAATTAATCTTAGGCCTTAGCATGCAATGTATACATATATTTAGCAGCTTATAATTCATTATTCATGTGTAGAACATGAAAATACTAGGTAAACAAACGAGCATAACCTTGATTACAAGGGACATAATTGAATGACCATCTAATGAATTGATTCATAGATTATTCCTGAATGAATCAATGGTCCATGATTTTGGCCACCAACATTAGTAGAGATGAAATGCGTTCCAAAAAAATAAAACATATAAATTAGAACATATAATATATACAATTATGATCTCATGGATTATCTAACATTTGAAGGAAAAAATGTACCTGCAAATTACACATTTTCCTTCTGTCCTTTACCTATTGATGTAGGAGCATCTGGCTGAGAAATTTCATTGTATTTTACTAGACATAGGGGGTATTGTGTTTTAAGGAAGTTGGATTCCTGTGTATTAAATTAATGTAATTGTTAAGGTTTTCGAGTGATTTTAATAAGAGATGTTTATAATATGAATTAATTAGATATTGTGAGGCATATTGTAAATGTTCTCAAATGTTGGAGAACATGAGAGATTTAGGCTAGTTAAGATTCCATACGGATTGAGAGATTTGAAAATGAATTGTAAATCTTAGATTAGGAATTGGTTTCATGATTTGTAGAACTAGAGAGGATAATTAGGGATTAGTCGAGTCAAAAGTCAACTTATAAGATATTTAGGAATTACTTCAGAAGATTAAGGATCTGAACCAAAATGGGTTATAGAACCTTTTGTATAAATGTAAGCCTAAAAGGCATAGAGAGAGTTAGTCAAGTTAGCTAGTTTGTTAGTGAGTGAGTTAGAGAGATTAGATAGGGTTTGATTGTAGCCTATTGGCAGGAAAGTAAAAATGCCATTGATTAGAAAAGCAGGCCAGAGAGAGAGACTCATTATGTAATTATTTTTTTATACTTATATAGAGAATATAATTCTTAATTGTGAATGTTTGGATTGATTAATGGAATCATAAATTGTGTGTGAACTAGAGTAATTCTGCATAGTATATGTATGCAGGTGTAATTAAAGTAGAATGTAGAGAAGAGGTGGAGTATGAAGGATCATGATCTAATAATTGAATCCATTTGAAGGATCAGAGTTGAAATTCAGATGTGATAGCACTTAAGAGTATGCAGAAGTAAGTTTAGGAGGAAGTTGCACTGAAGAACAACAAGAGACCAGAAACCCTAGAGAAAACCTAAGCCACAAAAGAACAAAGTGGTGAGCACTAGTATTGCAACAATAATGCTGCAACTCTTGGGCTTCCTACTTTACTTTTATCAACATGGTAGTTTGTAACAAACTTGGAAGCGACGGTGTTGTATGCATAAGTACTAGTTCTTACTGCAGGCTGTCACTTGCTCACCTGGCACAAGATCACTAGGATCTCAAGGAAACTTCTATGGATTCTAGAAGAAGCTCTATATGTGATGAAAGAAAGGAAATCTTACTCTACAAAGGCTACTCTACTTGCAGAAAGGAAAATAAGACTGAAATGTAAAGTAATCCTAGCAAACCCTACTTAACCAACTAATCTTACTTTTGTAGAAAGAGAGATGAAAAAATATGAAAATGAATTCCATTACCTACTCAGGAATTAGAAAACATCTACCCAATCCATTTCTAAATGTAACTAAGAAAAAAAACATCTTTTTGGATTTTCATGTATTTTATGTGAAATTGTCACGCATATAATTTATTTGATTGTGAATGTGGCAGTGATTAGGTGGTGATGGAGGGTGATTTTGGGAGTTGAGAAGATCTAGGATGGTGTGGGTGGCTCCTAGGAGGTCTCAGGTGGCCTTCAGGAGGCTTTTCCTACAATCAGATTTCAAAAAGAAGCCTACAGGAAAATCTACAGGAGGCTACAGGGGATCTACAGGAGGTCTACAGGAGGATGCTGAGAGCCGTTTTGGAGGCTTTGAAGGTGTGAAAGTGGATGGAAATGGTAGCTAAAGGCTAGGATGATGTGTTAAGGCACCTAGGGGTTACCAAGGATTGCTAGGAGAGGAAATGATGGTCGGGAGAGAGGAAGAAATCATATGGAAAAATGCAGAAAGCTAAGGTAGATTTGAGATGAAATTTTGGTGACTTGTGGGGCATAGATCAAAGAGAGATTGTGATGGCTGATTGGATAACTTGCTCTGAGAACAGATTTTCTGCCAGAGAATTGAATATCAAACAATGAGATTAAGCAAGCGAGGAAACTAAGTTCATCAAAAAAACAGAATTTTGCATCAAGCTAATCTAGATCATGAGCCATGGTAAGAAATGTTCAACAATGCCATAATGAGAGAAAGCATGGAAGAAAGCTTATTGTAAGATAGAAATGAGCATGGTGAAATATATCTAAAGCAAAGCATTAACCTTCTAACAAACTACAACATTAGAAATCCTATGGAGAAGGCAAATCTAAGTTTTTATGGCGGCAAAAGGGTCTTGGCCTCAGTTCGTGGTCCCAAAGGGAGGAAAGGAGGCCAAGGCTCTGTTGATGGCCATTTTGTATATTGTTTCTATCATTGTTCAACCTGCTATGGAAAACTCAAATGGAAACAACCTTATAAATCACCAAAAGAAACCTATTCTTAACCGAAAAAATAAATTCATCTAACAACAACTAATTCATAAACTAAAGCAAAGCATAGAAATACAAACAAGAGGAGCTTGGCTACTTGGATTGGGCCCTAAACCAAGAGCTTTAGCCCTTTGGGGTAACTCAGTGCTAGCTCAAAAATGACCTCATATTTATTATCAAAATAATAATAAGATTACATGAAATTGTCAACAAAATTAAGCTCGAAATTGAGAAGAGAAAAGCTACAACAAAAATTCAAAAATTTGACTAACTCCCTAATGAGGCCATAGGCCTCTCTAATTATACAACTGAAGCTCCCAACAACTTACTTAAAATCAGGGAGGCTTGGCTCCCAAAACTTGAGACAAACACAAGTTATCCTCCACTTGCTCGGCTACCTCCTAGTGCATTGATGTGGTTGTTTGTGCTCCAAGCTGCATGATGGAGAATTTGAAGTGGGGAGTCATAAATGAGGGGGATACCCTCCTATAAATCCTCTCCCTTGTCTACTTCAAATTATTGTTGCCAATTGTCCATTAAATCTTTGAGTTTTTATCAAAAATTGAACAAAAATATGCATTAAACACATATTAGACTCCATGGCATAATGACCAATCCAACTCGCTCCATAAGATTAGATATAATAAAAACCATGCAATAACTTAAGAGAATGGTTGATTAAACTATGTTAGGAGGAAAAATGAGCCCATATAATTACCCATTTATGGGGCTCATCATCACCCCCTACTGAAGGTGTTGCTCATCCTCTGAGCAACTTAATCCATCTCCTCATCTTTGATGGCCTTGATGGCCTCCCTGACATCCCATGCTTCTGATGTGAGGTCCTCTTCTTTGTCATGGAATCCTGCCTTTCTGTCCACCTCTTCTCACTGCTGTTGTTCTTCTTTCTCTTTTCTTCCTTCTAACATTCCTAGCAGCTGTGGGGGACTCAATTTGATACCAATCCAATTGACCTTCAAATTCTGCATAGAGTGCTTGTATAGTGGCACTCTCCTTAATGCTTCTTTCATCCTTGTTGGGGAGCGATATGCCCTGATATGCAGACTGTGTGGTAGGGCATTCCATCTTCTCATACAAGCATGAATACATCCATCCCCCAGTAACCTTTCCATGTCCTCAAAATATGCAATGGCCTAAGCCTGATCATTGATATACTTTGGGGCCATTTGGGGATTATTTGCAAGCAATTGGTGTGTGCTGATGAGAGCCATGGGGTCTGATGGCTCAACTTTGATCATGAGGGGATAATTTTACTGCTTTATCATCAACTTCCTTATCTTTGTTTCCCTTAAATCCTCATGATTCATCTAGGATGCCATGGCCATTAGTTGCAGGTCCCCTAGCCTAGCATTGGGGTCCCACACATTCATATCAATTGGGGCCATGTTATGCAAATAGAACTCTACTATTTTTGGTTTGTCTTCTGATGAAATTTGGTCACATAGGTCCATAAACTATCTATAATCTTGGAAAGGCATTGTGCCTCTCTATGCCAAAGTCTTTATTTGAAACTGCAGCCATTGGTCCTTAAGATATAGTCCATATGATTTTGTTGGTGTTCTGCACTTATTGTAGATCTAACCCAGAAATATGATAGATTTGATATAAAAATATAAGACAATGAAAATAAACCCAGAAATAATATGCAATGATTCTTTATTGATCAAACCCTTAAGGTAGGGCAACACCATACATTCACTCCTTAAGGAAGGAGAACACTCCACAAGCCATATGCCTGTACATACAATATTCCTTGACAATATTTCTTGACTCTCTCCCATGTGGAGTCTCTAGCCTCTATATAGGCATCCTACATACAATACCATGGATCATTACCATGGTTCCCTCATACCATCGACTAATACCATGGGCCCATTACATTATTACTAACTACTTGTGGTCCCTTACATGATATGGGTTAACCACCTTATTTAATACTATGGCCCATCCCATTATTACATTATTACGTTGGGTACCTCCCTTTGTACCCCATATTACCCCCCTACGTATATAACATGGCTTATTAGGGTAGCATCATATCAAGATCGTGTCGGAAGATAGGAGCAAGACAACCTTCGCAACTGAATGGGGTTGTTTTCAATACACCATTATGCCCTTTGGACTGAAGAACATGCCAGCGATATTTTCATGCGTAGTGGTGGCCGCATTCAAGGAATACATCCACAAGTTCTTAGAGGTCTATCTAGACAATTGGATTGTATTTGGGTTAGTTAAACACCATATAGTGAGTTTACGTTTGATGCTAGATACTTGCCAACGACACCAGATTGCACTGAATCTTAAAAAGTGCACCTTCCTCATCCCCTTTGGAAACCTACTTAGCCATGTGGTCTGAAAACAAGGCCTGATGGCGGAACCTACACAGATTGTTGTTATTCTCAATCTGGAAGCACCGTGAAGTGTCAAACAACTACGCTACTTTGGTACACACTGTTTACTATAGAAAGTTTATCAGGAGCTATGCACAATTAATAGCGCCAATGGAAAAACTATTGAAAAAGGATGCTACATATTGTTGGAATGATGATTGTAGGAAAAGTTTGGATGTTCTCAAGGAGAAAATGGCATCCACTCCCATCCTGGTCTTCCCAAAATGGGACGTAGAATTTCATGTACATGTTGATGCGTTGTGTATTACGCTGGGACCTGTACTTACGCAAGAAGGCACGGAAGGTGTGGATCACTTGAACATGTTCACGAGTTGGTAGCTATCCAAAGCTAAAAATATTTACTCTACTACTGAGCATGAAGGGTTGGCAATGGTATACGCACTCCAAAAATACCGACACTATTTACTTGGCAGGCACTTCAAAATGTATACTGATCATTCAACGTTGAAATATCTAGTGAACAAGCCTGTGTTGGGGGCGTGCATATGCAGATGGCTGTTACTGTTTCAAG
This sequence comes from Pinus taeda, assembly GCA_000404065.3. NCBI lineage: Eukaryota > Viridiplantae > Streptophyta > Pinopsida > Pinales > Pinaceae > Pinus > Pinus taeda. Next base: position 11,834 of record APFE031134680.1, read on the forward strand.
AATATGACTTTGAGGTCATCGTAAAGCCAGGATGCCTAAATGCTGGACCAGATCACTTATCATGAATTGAAACAAGCGAGGAGCCAACAAATTTGGAAGAAGGACTACGTGATGCACAACTCTTTGCAATGCACGTCGCGGACAGCCACCTCGAAGATATAATCCATTTTTTAACTACGAGGACTACACTGAAGCAATATTCAATCTAGCAGAAGAAGGAATTGCTGGTGCGCGTGGTGAATTTTTCTGTCATCGCGGGGCACCTATACAAAATGGGAAACGATGAGATATTGCAAAGATATGTACCTAAATTTAAATGAGGACAGATCCTCGTGGAAGCACATGCAATAACTATAGGAGGAAACTATGTAGGATGCGCGACGACATAGAAGATTCTTCACGTTGGGATATGGTGGCCAACCCTACATCATGATTCGAAAGCACACTGTCAAGCCTGTGACATATGTCAAAGGACTGGGAAACCATCATGAAGGGATGAGATGCCACTCAATCTACATATGACACTGCAGCCAATCGAAAAATGGGCAATCGACTTTGTGGGACCAATCAAACGTCAAGGGAAGATGGGTGCGCGCTACATCATCACTGCGACAGAATACCTGACTCGATGGGCGGAAGCACAGCCAGTTAAGGATTGCATGGCCGCTACAGCTGCAAAATTTTTGTTCAACAACATGTTGACATGGTTTGGTTACCCAAAAATTTTAATGAGTGACTATGTGATGCACTTCTTGAATGAAACCATCAGCACACTCACCGAGGAATTCCAGGTGTATCATCAGCAAAGTACACTATACCATCCACAAGCTAATGGGAGAGTAGAAGCATTCAACAAAATTCTGGAGACTGCCCTGACCAAAGAATGTAACGCGCAACGAAACGATTGGGACCTATGCATACCTACTGTATTATGGGCATACAGAACCATGTGCAAAAAATTGACAGGTCAAACACCTTTCAAGTTAGTCTATGGCACAAAAGCAGTCATGCCAATGGAATACACCATACCTGGTTTGCGGATAGTAGCACTTACAAGCATGTCAGACCATGAAGCCTTGGAAGAGAGGCTCGCGCAATTGGAAGAACTCAAGGAAGAATGATTTCTAGCGGGATTCCACCAGCAAGTATAGAAACAGTGCCAGAAAGCCTGGCACGATCACCATATCAGGTTGCACACATTCAAGGTAAACGATTAGTGTTGTTGTATGACAGCAAGTTTGAAAAATTTCCTGGAAAATTCAAAATGCATTGGTTGGGATCATATGTGGTAAAAGAGGTCACACATGGAGGCGCGATCCAGCTAGTCAAACTTAATGGAGAACCATTTCCAGGAAGAGTAAATGGCAATCGCCTGAAACCCTACATGGGTGGGTCGGCTATCTGACTAACCGATCGAAGCACAGTCTTCATGACCCGACAATCCGAACAAAGGTGCGGGACTATAAACACAGGTACTAGAAGCCGGCATCAAAGTAGAGAATCAAGTCAGACGCAGATGATTCAGAAGCAGAAATGGCACAGATCTAGACGACGATAGCATGGTGTGTTGCGGACCTCGTGCCGCACAAGCACAATTGGATGGACTTCACGCAAAGATTGCTGCACCAGCAGAGTGACTCAGGACGAGTCACGATGATTGTGTTGGGGGCCTATTGGGCATCAGATCCCCACATAATATGTTTTTGGGGCTTAAAGCCCAAATTTTGGTCAACTATAATGTAAAGACCCCGCGAAATGCCAGCGTGGAGCGTGAGACTCTAGGGTTGTCCGCCTTAAGATAATGTAATTTAATGTAAAGTGTGTGGGTCTACCCATGGTCCATGGATCATGGGATTGTATAAATAGAGTGAGGCTCTAAGTGTAAAGAAATTCTTATTTTTGAAAAGTAACAAATAGATATGAAGGCATGGTTAGAAGATAGAAGCGAATCTGAAGTGTATTGGGTCATAGTGGTAGGTAGAGGCTTAGTAGCTGAGTGCGCAGAGGCCTAGTAGAGTCTACAGCTGAGTGCGCAGACCCTTGGAGCTGAGTGTGTAGGGCAGAGTCGGGTATGTAACAGAAACTGAGTATTAATAAAGACAAGATTGATTCAGATTATTGTGCATCTGGTTGTAGATCTATATTTCTCTGTTCTGGTTATCTTTATGCATTTATATTGTTTTCGAGTACTTGCACTAATATAGAAGTTGAATAAGTAATAAGAGTATTGGGAGTGCACAAACTAAGTTAAGCACTAATATAATGGCACAGTAAGGATCGGATCGGAAAAATACGAAGGTGCCCACAGGTTGCGAAGAATAGAAAGCTGCACGGAGCAACACAGCATGTAGATTAGGATCGTGAACCTCTAGAATCCTCATCAAGGCATCCCTAGGGTGTGAAACCTAGTTCCAGCACCCTCCCATACTACTTCAGGTGAGACCTTATTCCGTGCTCCACAGAATATTGCCGAAAGGGCCAGTAGTACTGGAACTCGCTTGGCTAAACTCACTATTGAACTTGGGTCAGGCCCCGCGTAGCTAACACCTAACATTAATCAAATTCCCTGATGGTTTTGACCAAATATGTCATACCAATTCAGGGAAAGAAACCCTGAAAAATTGGAACAAATGCAAAGTAATGATGTTAGTGTAGAGGCCAGCCTATTAGCCAAGAAAGCCAGAATGAGAAATGCAAAGAGAGTTGTAATTAAAAAGGAAACTTCCACTTCTGATGGTAAAATAGATAGTTTAGCAAAGAGTGTAGAGAATAATGGATAGATTAGAAAACATGGAAAGAAAAACTCAATGGGAGAATCAACAACCACCCCCAATAAGAATCCCCAACTTTAGGAAGAATCCTAACATTGGAAAGAATGTTATACAAGATCAACAAATTAGGCCACCCTTCCAGGAAAACTATGCTAAGGGTTCACAAAGCCATGAAGGAGAAGACGATACCCAAATAAAATTATTAGGAATAAAAAATGAAGATGTTTTTCGTACTCAAGAAGAACAGAAATTGTACATGTTGCAACAATTGTAATTAGAATTTGGTGAGTCCTTTGACTTTAATAGGGTTATGCATCAACTATATATGAGGTTCACAAACAGTATATCTTAAGAACTAAAAAGAACAATGGAACTCCCACTAAGAGATCAATCCAAACCCAGACTAAACAGATAACAGAAGCTCCTATCACTAAAGTTTTACAAATCCTCCCTAGGGGAACACCAGAGACTTCTACCCCAAAATTTGTAGATATAACCTCCACTGAAACTCAAACTGAAACAGTTACTGAAATCAATGCAAATAAAATAAATCAAAGCAAAACAGTTGAAACATAGATTGAATTTGCCTAGTACTAAAAAAAAAAGATAAAAACACACAAACTACATTTGTTAAGGAAGATCTCATCCAAACAAATAAAGCTCAATTTCCTTTCAATCTCAAGACTGAAATAGAAAAATTAAAGATATCAGTTCCTTTGACCGAACTAGTAAAAAATGAATCCTATAGATCACAGATAACTGGAACTTTGAATATAGGCAAGGGAGAAGATGTTGTCAATTTGAATGATGATCAACTTGAATTATTTTTTGGCCCTAATGTGAATGTTACTCATCAGCAAGGATGAATCACTCCTTTCTACATTATTCTAAACATTCATGACAAAATATTACATAATGCTATGGTAGACATAGGAGCATCCCATAAATTGATGCCAAAAGAAATCATGGAGAGACTAAACTTAGATATCACTAGACCATATAAGGATATCTTTTCCTTTGACTCTAGCTAATTTAAATGCCTTGGTTTGATTAAGGATTTATGTGTAACTCTAGTCTAGTTCCCAACAAAGAGTATTGTGATGGACATAGTTGTTGTAGACATCCCACCCAAATCTGGAATGTTGTTATCTTGCTCATGGGGAGCAAAATTGCAGGGATATTTATAGTTAGATATGTCATATGCCACGATATATGTTTTTTGCCAACAAAGGAAACTATATAGAGATACCTTGATGAAATACATAGTGAGTACTACAAAAAAACCACAAAACTTCCCCATATACTCCATGCATTCTGATATGGATTCTTTCATCTTGTATAATTCAGAACATGACAATAATCAAATCGTAGCTGTAGAAGAAAAGAACAAAGCCCCAAATAGTGAGAACATTTTTTATGAGTCTCTATGGCATCTAGATTTTGATGGATCTATGAATAGATTAGGGGCAAGTGCAGGAGTGTGGATCCACAACATGGAGAATAATCATTTTGAAGGTCATGCATTCAGGTTAAATTTCAAGTGCACAAATAACATGGCAGAATATGAAGCCCTAATCTTAGGGTTACAAATGGTTAGAAAACATGGAGCCAAAAGAGTTTCTATAATGGGAGACTCATAACTGATTATTAAAAAAATTAAAGGTGAATACTCTATAAACAATCCCAGACTTAGCCAATATAAAGAGATTATCCTAGATTTGGTTAAAGACCTCGTGGAAACAAACTTTGTTGCCATTCCTAGAAAACAAAATATGTAGGCCAACAGTCTGGCCACTTTTGATAGTACCTGCAAATTTCCCTTTCAACCCAACCATTAGTACACTGCAGAGGTCAAACATAGACCTGTTATTCCAGAAAATTTGAAATATTGGTAGTTTTCTCATAGGATTCTCAAATTTATGATTTCATGAATGTTGAAGGTCAATTTCAGAATTGTAAAATTGATAAGGACTGTACAGGAGAAAATAACATAGATAGTGACATAGATGTAAATATTTTAGAAATAGGTAAACCCACTAATTTTACTAAAGTAGAAATAGATAACTTAGCAAATGTAGAAATATAAGAAATAATTAATGATGATCCTGAAATTCTGAACCTTAAAAATAATATTTTGCCTAAGGGATTAGTCCCATTAGAAGATTTGTTTGACTCAAACAATGTAGCTAGGAAACCAAAAATGGGGCCTTTAAGAGCAAATATAGAAGAATGTAACATAAAAACTGAGGAAAAACCTAAACTCATTACAATAACAGCCTTACCTCCAGATGAGAAGGTTAAATACATAAATCTGTTTAAAGATTTTCAAGATGTTTTTGCCTGGAGTTATGAAGACTTGAAGTCTTATGACACCAGCATAATTCAACAAAAGATACCGATCAAAGAAGATCATAAGCCTTTTGATGATCCTAGGTATTGCAGTAAGAATGTTGCAACTCCCAGGGATACTAGCTTTACTTATCAAACCGGGGTTCGTACAAACTTGGAGGTGAAAGTGCTATATTCACAAGGAGAAGTGAAGGTACTGCCTGATGTCACTACTCATCTAGCAAGAGACCCAAGGGGTTCCAAGAAAGACTTCTATAGGGTTAGAAGAAGCTTTATTTTAATGAAAGGAGAGCAATTCTATTCTAAAGGAGAGCTACTCTACTGCAATAAAGAAGAAAACAATCATGTAATGCTAAACTCACACCAGACCCTAGCTAACCAATTAAACACCTATGCTAAGTAGAATTACTAGATCAATCACTAATCTAATGCTAATTATCTAAGTTACAGAAGTAAAAGCATCAAAACTAGACTAAGGGGTAAGCAAAGGAAACTAAGCTAAGTCTGTGTTTAAGCGGAAAAACAGTCAGAGATCAAAATTGGTCAAAAGAGGACGTAATTAGCAACAATGCATAAGAATCGTTGGATCAGGTGGGTGAAAGGTAAATGAACGACTGCGATCGGATCACAGGAGGGTACATAGGTAGATGGTGAACATGGTTAACTAACAGGATGAATGATGGAGATTATATCGTGGGCAGTTGAGTGATTAAATGAACGAATAAGGCTAACAGGAGAGATGAACAGTTGAGATCTTATTGAATGGGTGAAGTCAAGAGATGGATGGAAGAGATTAGATCGTGGGGCCTAAGCAAATAAATGAATGAATGGGGTCAATGAATAGGATGAACCATGGAGATCATATCACGAGGGATTAACTGAGTGGATGGACGAACGAGGCTAACAAGAGCAATGAACAGCCAAGATCTTATCGCACGGGTGAAGTCAAGAGATGGAAGATGGAGATTAGATCATGGGAAAAAGAAATGCATGGAAATGGTAGAGTGGGTTTAGAGGACGGTAAGTTATTCTCGCGTGTGCTCAAAGCTGTAATCAGTTTTCTAAAATTTTGCGTGATTAGCCTAACTAGGCGACACGTAGCGTGGAAAAACCACTTTTCTCACATGCCCTCGGGTGGATAACAGTCAGACAAAAACCCACATGAGATTGCATGATAGTTGTTGGATCTGGCGAGGCAGATCAACGGTGGAGATTTGACCAAGTTAGTTGGCGAGTGGGTGCACGATAGCCGTCGGATCAAACAAGGCAAATCCAATGGTGGGGATTAAAAGTGCAAAAAGTCAGTGTTAAAAGTGAATCGGGCGGTGATTGGTCGAGTTTTGCTATGTAAGGTAATCTATGGGTAAAAACCATTTAAACATGAATTAACAGCTTCTGCCTGAGTATTTCATGCCGAAGAAGAATGAAAGGGATATGAGGGAGATCAAATGACAGGAATAAAGTGAAGGATCAGATGATCATGAAAGGAATAGAGCAACAATATAATGAACCCATTGACTGTGTTAAACAACAAACTCGCTCTGAAAACCAAAACCCTGTGTTTTTGGGGTTGTTGAAGGGTTTCTTCCTCATGTCATAGTCCTAGAGGGAGGAGGTGAGGCTAAGACACCTATGGGCAACCGTGTGGATCTGTCTTTGCTAACCTGCTAATTGAATGAAAGCATAAATGAAGCAAACTGAAACACAACTAATCTACTCTACACTATTGTAATGAGATTGCAACTACTTAAACAAATAAATAGTCAAACAATGAATCATCTACTCTACACTATGGTGATGCAAATGAAACTAATTAAGCATATAAACAACTAAACCATGAAGCTATGCTAATGTTGTAATGGAAATGAACTACTTAAGAAAATGAGAAGGAAACCATGAATCTGTACTACTGCTGCAATGAAAATGCATCTGACTAAGCAAGTGAATAGAGAACAGGAACCTATGCTAGCATAACAATACAATAAAGAGGATCTTTGGCTGCTAGGGTCGGGACCTAATCCAAGAGCTTCAGCCCTTTGATTTAACTCAGTGTTGGCTCAAAACAAGACTCATCTTCATTATAAAAACATTGTATTACATAACAAATTGTTAGAAGTCTATTTCTATAGTAAAAACTTCGAATCCTTGCTATCTATTGGTAACTAACTAAAAAAACTGACATCCTAAGCCTCTCTATTTATACATCTAGAGTCTCCAACTACTTCCTTCAAAATTAGGGAGGCACAACTCCCAACTCAATGATAAACCCATGCTTTCCCTTTCACTAGCTTGGTTGCCTTCTTATAGGGAGGGTGTTTGTACTTTCACTTGCTTTGCTGCCTTCTAGTACTTTTGATTTGGCTGTTTTCACCTTCACTTGCTTATCTTCCTTCTAGTACTCCTGATTTGGCTTGTTTGCAATTTCACTTGCTTGGTTGCCTTCTAGAAGGGATGCTTGTTTGTACTTTCAGCTGATGGAGGAATATTCGAATGGAGGGGCAATAAATGAGGAGGATTTACCTCCTGTAATTTCTCTCCTTTGTCCCATTCGAGTTTTTTGTTGGCATTATGATGTATGTGTTGTACTTGATGGCAACCCACTTGTCACAAAACAACTCACTTGTATATGGTAACTAGATGAATCTATAGAAGAGATATCAGATGTGACAAAATGCATGACAGTAGTGTTTACAAAGGTGATGAAATGCAGAGCATATTCAAGGAATCAGTTCAAAAGACAACTCACTCAGATGAAAGATCCCAGTATAGTAGGTAAACAACAAAGAATTACAAATCAGTCTTCACAGAATGAAGAAAGAGAGGTATACGCAAGTTCACCATTGACCAAGCTGCATATAGATGCAGGTTCACTTTATACAAGTCGCGTATACATACACACACACTTTCATAGAAGGAAAAGTGCATATACCTTGGAAAACTAAAATTTTGGTTCGAAGTATTTGGTCCATGGTATCTTGATCCATGGTATTGGTCCAAGGTATCTGGTCCTAGGCATTGACCCTAGGTATTTGGTCCAAGGTATTGGTCCTAAGTGGTTTTGGTCCATGGTATTGAGAAAGGCCTAAAACTATAAAAGGAGGAGAAAATCATTAGGCCAAGGTGTGCAAGTATCAAATATCTGATGAAGTGTGAGATCTAGTATGCAGGTTATTGGGTTATGGTGCATTTCTAGATCTAAACCAAGGATGAACCTTAGCTGATGATGAGAGATCAAATCTAATGATGAAGGTCATTTGTGATATATGTATAGAGTCATGGTATTCTTTTAGAACATCTTTTTGTAGACTTTTCTTATGCTCAAGGGGAGCATGGACTCAATCATGGGAGCTCAATTAGTACACTTTAGCATATCAAAGAATTCAACATGTACTCAGGGGGAGCATGACCCTTTGCCCTTGATTTCAAAGGGGGAGAGTGACTTGGTGTGGTTGTTTCCATCAAGTCCAAAGGGGGAGATTGTTGGCGTTATGATGTATGTGTTGTACTTGATGGAAACCCACTTGTAGTGGAAAAGGTCACTTGTATATGGTAACTAGATGAATCTACAGAAGAGATATTAGATGTGACAGAATGCATGACAGTAGTGTTTACAAAGGTGATGAAATGCAGAGCATCTTCAAGGAATCAGTTCAGAAGACAACTCACTCAGATGAAAGATCACATTATAGCAGGTAAACAACAAAGAATTACAAATCAGTCTTCACATAATGAAGAAAGAGAAGTATATGCAGGTTCACCATTGACCAAGCTGTGTATACATGCAGGTCCACTGTATACAAGTCGCATATACATACGCATGCACTTTCATATAAGGAAAAGCGCATATACCTTCGAAAACTAAATTTTTGGTCCGAAATATTTGGTCCATCATATTTTGATCCATGGTATTGGTCCAAGGTATCTGGTCTGAGGTATTGACCCTAGGTATTTGATCCAAGGTATTGGTCCTAAGTGGTTTTGGTCCATGGTATTGAGAAAGGCATAAAACTATAAAAGGAGGAGAAGATCATTAGGCCAAGGTGTGCAAGTA
>APFE031134686.1:731-35719 GCA_000404065.3 Pinus taeda
GAATTGCCACTCATCCCCCCTTGCAGGACATTCAGGCTTTCAGAAGACATATGCTCGCACCAGAAGATCATTTTTTTGGACAGGCATGAAAAAGGACATCCTTACTTTTGTAGCAGAATGCGATGTATGTCAATGCCACAAAGGGGAGATTGTCAAAGCACCAGGCACATTACAACCATTGCCCATCTCGTCATCAATATGGACGGAGGTTTCTATGGATTTCATTACAGGTCTTCCAAAGTTTGGAAACAAGTCAGTCATCATGGTGGTTATGGACAAACTTTCGAAGTATGCTCATTTCTGCGCCCTACCCCATCCGTTTACACCGACTTTGGTCGCTCAATCTTTCATGGATCAGATCTTCAAATTGCATGGCATGCCCACTTCTACTGTATCCGATCGTGACTCGATCTTCACCAGTAATTTTTGGCAGGAACTCTTCAGGCTACAAGGCACCCAACTAAAACTCAACACTTCCTATCATCCACAAACAGATGGTCAAACTAAAGCCGTCAACAAATGTCTGGAAACCTACCTTAGGTGTTTCACTTCAGAAAAGCAACATCTTTGGGTTCAGTGGTTACCTCTGGCTGAATGGTTGTATAACACCAACTATCATGCCACCACCAAAATGACTCCCTATGAAGCAGTATATGGTCAACTCCCTCCTTCCCCTACTTCTTATATCAAGGGATGCTCAAAGGTACAAGCAGTGGATAAACTCCTACAAAACCGTTCAACCATGCTCGCCCATCTTAGAGAGAATCTTCATCAAGCTCAAAACTACATGAAGTAACAGGTAGACCAACATCGCTCAGAGCGCCAATTTCAAGAAGGGGATTAGGTATTTTTGAGGCTGCAACCATATAAGGAAACATCACTCAAAGACAAGGGTTGTCAGAAACTATCTCCAAAATTCTACGGATCATATCAAGTACTTCAGCGCATTGGAGAAGTAGCATACAAGTTGGATTTGCCGCCAACTGCAAAAATCCATCCAGTTTTCCATGTCTCATGCCTCAAGAAAGTGATTGGGAACAATTGCAAAATTCAAACCAGTCTACCTGAATTGGACGAGGAAGGGCCAATTTGGCTCCAACTTGAACAGGTCCTGGACACACAAGAACGGCCCCGGCGTGGCCGAGTGATTAAGGAAGTCCTCGTCAAGTGGAAAGACACCTCTCCGGAAGATGCAACTTGGGACCAAACTATTCTTCAGCAGTTCCGCAGCTTCAGCCTGGGACAGGCTATTCTTATGGGAGGTGTTAGGGTTCACCCTAACCCCTTATTTATGTGTGGGTACGGTCTAATAAAGAGTCAATAAAGCCCATATAATAATTGTACGTGGTTAACCCGCTATTAATGACGGGACCACAGTTAGTTGCAAATGGGCCTAGTATTAGATAGATGGTATTAATAAAACCCATGGTATTGATCCATGGTATTACATGTATGAGTCATATGTAAAGGATAGAGACTCCCTGCGAGGAGCCTCGTGTCTTATTTTTGAATCGAGCTCTGCTCTATTGGAGGTTGCCCCCTTGAAGAGGCATGTGAACATTGCTTTCTGAATAATAAAATATTTGGTGTTGACTCTCACTATTCTATGTTCTGGGTATTTTTCTTCGCATATTCTGTATTTGGGTATCTTTTGCAGGTTAAAAGCATAACAGGGTCAAAGCTGCAAGGCACCCTGCAAATGGATATGAGTTATGCTACCATACTTGTTTTTGGTCAACCTAGGAGACTTTATAGAGAAACCCTAATGAAATACATGGTTAGCAACCAAGATAGACCAAACAAACATCCCCTGTATTCATTCCATTCAGACCTAGATTCTTTTATCTTGTATAATGATGAAAGTATAGAAGGAAAAATCCCTAACCTAGAAAGTGATTTGTGTGTGATAGAAGAAAAAAATAGACATTGTAAAACTGGATGAAGAAAATGATCCTTTATGGAACATGGATTTTGATGGGGTTGTAAGCAAGTAAGGATCAGGAGCAAGTGTGTGGGTTTTCAATTCACAAACTATAAAAACCAAAGGACATTCATATAAACTAAACTTTCAATGTAGCAATAATATAGATGAGTATGAAGCCTTAATCTTAGGATTGCATATTTTGAAAAGATTAGGTGCCAAAAGAATTTTAGTCCATGGAGATTCTGAACTCATAATTAAACAAATCAAAGGGGAATATTTAGCTAAGCATCCAAGGTTAAGGGCTTATAAGAATGTTGTTCTAGATTTCCTTGAACGTTTTGTTGAGTATGAGTTATTTGTAGTTCCAAGAGGTCAAAACATCATAGCTGATGGTCTGGCTACTTCAGGTAGTACTTTTAAAATGCCCTATCGCCCAAGTCACCAATACAGAGTTGAAGTTAAAAACATACCAACTGTCCGGTTAATATTAGGTATTGGCAAGTTTTTGGTAATGATGAGCAAATTGAAAAAAAATTGCAGTCAAAGGATGAATTCGAGTGTGCCAATATAGACATAGATTGTGATGTAGATAATAATGTACATAAGATTATGAATAAATTAGAATTGAATGAATTAGAAGAGTAAGAAATTTTGTAGTTGAAGGATAATGTTTTGCCTAGAGGGTTAGTTCCCTTAGAAGAGTTATTTGATTTTAATGGTGTGGCTAAAAAACCTAAAATAGAGCCTACTCGAGCCGATGTGGAAGAATTTAACATAGGAACCGAAGAAAAGCCTGAAATAGTTAAATTGTCCAAATCTTTGCCTTTTGCTGAAAAGCAGAAGTATATAGAGATTTTCAAAGAATTCATAGAAGTATTTTCATGGAGTTATGAGGATTTAAAGTCCTATGACACCAACATTATACAACATAAAATTCCTATAAAAGAGGACCATAAACCTTTTAAACAGAAACTTAGAAGGATCAACTCAACACTTTTTCCCCTAGTTGAGAAAGAAGTTAAAAATTTGTATGATGCTAAAATCATCGTACCCCTCCGGTTTTCAAAATGGGTATCAAACTTAGTTCCTACTAGGAAAAAAACTGTGGAGATTAAACTATGTATTGATTTTAGAAATCTCAATAAAGCTTCTCTAAAGGACAACTATCCTTTGCCCAAAATGGACCACATCCTACAGAAGGTAGTTGGATCAGCAATAATTTCCTTATTAGATGGATTTTCTGGTTACAACCAAGTTCTAGTACATCCAGATGACTAAGAGAAGACAACATTTACAACACCCTGGAGCACTTTCATGTATGTGAAAATGTCTTTTGGTGTAATGAATGTTGGTGCTACATTCCAAAGAGCAATGGATTTCACCTTTACAGATGAATTAGGTAGGTTTATAGTCATTTCTTTAGATGATATCACCATCTTCTCAAAGACACATTAGGAGAATTTGATTCATTTAAGGAGAGTTTTCGAAAAATGTAGAAAATTTTGTATCTCTCTTAACCCTAAGAAAACGTTATTTGGCTTAGAAGAGGAAAAACTGCTAGGCCATATCTTCTCAAAGGATGGCATAAAAATTGACCCTAGCATAGTGGAAGCAATATTGAAAATAGATGCCCCTAGGAACAAAAAATAAGCCCAATCCTTTATTGGAAAAATAAAATTCCTTTGGAGATTTATACCGAATTTGGCAGAAATCTTAAAAGCAATAATTGACACATTAAAGAAGGATATTGAAATCAAATGGCATAGTGATGCAAAGGATTCTTTCACTAAGTTCAAGAAAGCATTAACAACTGCACCCATTTTAATAAGTCCCGAGTTTACAAAGGATTTCATGATATTTTCTTTTGCATATTATTATACAATAACAATTGTGTTGTTGTAGAAGAATGTTGAAGGACATGAACAATCAATTGCCTTTTTTAGCAAAGAATTGAGAGATGCATCTCTGAAATACAACATCATGGAAAAACAAGGATTTGCATTGGTAAAGGCACTTTAGGGTTTATATTTTGCATTCACACATTATTGCTTTTGTCCCAAGTGCAGTTGTCAAGGACATACTCACTCAAACAGATCCAGATGGAAGAAGTGGAAAATGGTTTGCCACCATTTTGGAATATGATATTGAAATCAGACCAACAAAGCTTATCAAGGGTCAAGGGTTAGCAAAACTCATGGCAAATTCTAATTGTAATTTGTTAGACATCAACAAAATTAAATGAACATGAAGAGAAGGTGACTCCACCGATCTCAGAAGTTTTCAGCACATCACCATGGTATATAGACATATTTTTTGTCTTGCAGAACTTATATGCTCCTCCTAGTTTAAAAAAAACCGAAGCAAGGTTCCTTAAAATGAAATCTTTGAAATTCTGCATTCTTGACAAGAATTTATAGTGGAAAGATGTTGGAGGGATGTTACTAAAGTGTTTGTTGAAAGATGAATTAGACAGGGTCCTGGAGGATTTCATCAGGGAGACTGTGGTGGCCATCTATATTGGAAATCTACAGCCAATAAAATCCTTAGAGTTGGTTTTCACTGGCCTATTCTTTGATGCACATAAAAAGGTCACCTCCTGCCATCAGTGCCAAATATTCGAAGGAAAAAGAAAGTTGTTATCTTTACCATTAAAACCAATTTCAGTAGAATTCCCTTTTCAACAATGGTCTAGACTTCATTGGTGAAATCTATTTAGTCAATTTAGTGTATCCTAAATTGCTACATTAATTATTAATGCAGGAGTCGTAAACTGATGAAGTGTGGCGCACTATATGTGCAAGACAACCTCTTTCTTACTTTTTGTTGTTTTCAATTTTTATTTTGTTTTGGGATTTTTTTTTTTCTTCGTTTATCTCCTAATGTGAATGGAAATCCTATCCCTGAGTCTTAAGAATACTCTAGAAGGAAAGTATGGATATAGATTTTAAGGCAATTATGTCCTCTATAATGATTTCCAGAACTTAACACTTCAGAGGGTCTTAGAACATACTAGTGATGAAATTAATACTTGAACAAGAATGAAAATGTGCTGCTATTCAAAACAAACAAATAATGAACTACTGATCATGAAACCATTATCTCTGCTGCCTATCTAAATATAGAAAGAAAAATGAGTTAAGCTACTGCACTCAACAAATCAAAACCCGCAACCTAATAAAAGTAAAATCAATTCACTTCATTCATAGTCTGATAGCTTGACAGGTAGTCTAAGCTATGGCTATAGGAGATAATGTCAATGATATGAGGAAATTGATATCTAATTGCAGAAAAATAAAGCTAAAATCAAATCACATCATTCATAGTCCGATAGCTCGCCAGGTAGTCTAAGCTATGGCTTTAGGAGATAACGTCAATGATATGAGCAGTTTGATATCTAATTGTAGAAAAGTAAAACTAAAATCAAATCACATCATTCATAGTCCGATAGCTCGCCAGGTAGTCTAAGCTATGGCTTTAGGAGATAACGTCAATGATATGAGAAGATTGATATCTAATCGCAGAAAAGTAAAACTAAAATCAAATCACATCATTCATAGTTCGATAGTTCGCCAAGTAGTCTAAGCTATGGCTTTAGGAGATAACATCAATGATATGAGCAGTTTGATATCTAAACTAACTAACAAAGCAAGTGAATAAGACTGAAATCAAAGCATAACTGGAATTAAAAAAACTAGGAAAAGCAAAGTCAGTAGAGAGGTTAATCTCATGTCACTAGTTATTGCAAAAATTGTATAAAAATGCCCGGGCCTACTCTATCCTGAAACACACACACACACATTGATCAGTGTTAGCAACAATATAAAAAGCTTGAAAAATCATGTACAGGAATGAAATGATAATACCATAACAAATGAAATATACACAGGTGGATAACTATGAAATATGTGCAATGGAGATAAGGAAACAATACATAAAAAATTTACAGCAATAAGAAAAACAAAACCTCAGTGTGTAGGGGCCCTCTGCACAGCCTTGGTCAACAGGCTATCAGTATAGAGTTATGCTCACGCAGTCATATAGAAACAGAGTCTTCTTTATATTTCAAAACAGAGGAAGAATCCTCTTGTTACCACAATGGTACTAGTGTCACGGCACAGTAAACTTTAACAACAAAATTACATCAACAAAGACTAACTCTATGTGTTTGGAAACGCGTTATTTATAACAAAAATTCATAATTGTTTTCCTATGAAACGTCTTTAACTGAGGACACATAAAAGGACAGCGTCCGTAAGCTTAGCATACTGGTTGCCGAGATTATTCAATCTATCAAAAGTGGCTGTTGGATTCGCATCGTGGATCAGTCTATAGCTGTCAACATGACCCCAGGGATCTAGGAACGGCCACAAATCCTTCACGTGTTTGAAAACATAGTCCTATTGCCGTAGGACTCCTTCGTTTGACCACCATTGACCACGGCTTTCCTTAATGAATCCGGCTGAACCAATAGGACCTGATCCATGTCCAGGTCATGTCTAACTTGCCCACGTGCCTTGTTTTGCTTGATGACACCTGCAACCTAGAATTTAACAAAAACAACTACAGAAAGTTGAATCAGTTGCGGAAAGTGGCCGCATTCCGCAGCTAATGAGAAAAATCTAATTCAAACAGAAAACACAAAAACATAGTTAGAAAACCACTTCAATGCTTTTTTAGAATCAATATGCAATGATTTTTGATAGCTTATGAGGTCCAGGTGAGGGGAAAAAGTCTAGAAAAGTGTGTAGGAGATATGTAGTTTCAGGGCTCAATATACCCCCATTGTGAAGGTGTTGCATGTCCCCATTGTGAAGGTGTTGCATGTCCCCATGCAACCAAAACTTTGACCATCCTCCCTTCAGTTCATGTGTTCTGAGACCTTTGCTAGCACATCCAACCTTCTTCTCTTCTTTCTTGGTACCACTATCATCCTATGCTTTCTCATTAAGCACCTGAATTTGAGGTTGATAAGAGCTCTACTCAACCTCCTACTCTCTTTCTTCAATTTCCTATTCTTCTTCTACCACAGCCCAAAATGCAACATGGTGTTGTCGTGAATGATCTTATCCAATTTGCTTTGTCCCTTCATTGTTTCATTTTCTCTTTTGATGTGTCTATTTAAGACCTCCAGTTCAAAAACTTCCTGTTTCAGTGATTGGATTAGAGATTCCTATGCTGCATTAGGCTGGGTAGATGAAGTGCCTGGATCTGTGGCAGTCTTCTCCAATGACTCGATATAATCATACATTCTTGCTGGTTTGGGTCTATCTCAGGTGTAGTCTTTCTTGGACTGACCCCAAAATCCGGTTGAGAAGGACTCATGTCAAAATCTGGCTGAGAAATAGGAGTATGGTGTGGGCTACGGCCAAGAGAGATTGCTAGAAACTGTTCTATTATTTCTTCTCCTAAATCAATGAAGTGGTCCCCTTTAGTTTGTACTGTCCTCAATTTCCCTTTAAGTCTGGAGCTCCTCCTTAAATTTTGTGAGCTAGTGTCCTCTTTCTCCACACTCTGTTTTTCTTTCCCTTTCCTCTTTGCTACAGTTGATTGTTCTTGAAGACAAACTAGTCTTTCAGACAATATTTGGTGGTCCTCTTTTGAGGAAGGTTCTGGGGTTTGATAGACAGCTTCAAT
The DNA here is from genome assembly GCA_000404065.3 of Pinus taeda. Taxonomy (NCBI): domain Eukaryota; kingdom Viridiplantae; phylum Streptophyta; class Pinopsida; order Pinales; family Pinaceae; genus Pinus; species Pinus taeda. Next base: position 8,290 of record APFE031134686.1, read on the forward strand.
GTTTCTTTTCCCCTTTAATTTTCTTTGCTTCCTATCCTCAGTTCTTTCCTTCTTACTTTCAGACAACTTCCCTTCTTGATTGATTTCTTTAGCTATGTTAGTAAGAGTGTCTTGAATTCTCACACTTGTTTTCTTTCTCCTACTCTTCCTTGCTAAGCTGCTCTCTAGTGTTTTAGGTGGATCTTGAAAGAACTTTCTAACCAAAAACTGTTCCCAGGTGTCCTTCTTTTCCTTCAACTGTTTTTCAATTAAATTTTCACAAGGTCGTGATGGTACAGGTGGGGTTCTATGTCCTCCAGATTCTTTTGGACAGTTATGGACATCTTTTTCAGGATATTCAATAAAAAGTAAGGCAAATTAATGGTTTGATTTTCTAGAAAATTCATCAGCAGCCGGGTGTGGTACATATACATGGACCCAAATCGTCCTTCACATGTAATAAACTTTTGGATTATCAATAATAGACTGGCCCACTTTTCTTCTAAAGCATAGACATGGATTCCACGTTTGAAAATGGTTATATCCATACCTAGATTGCATAGGATAACCCTCCAGGCCCTCTCGTCAAAGCTTTTGTTTTTGAACCACCGTTCCCCCTCTTGTGGGAGTTCCGTTGCAGTTGTTATAGATGCCTCAGTGACTGAAAACTTAAGGTCTCCAACCTCAACTTCCACACCATTAAAAGACCTTGCAAAAGTCTTCGTAATTTCTTTATTGTAGCCTTTGCATTTCCGGATGAATTTTAGCCACCGTGCCTTCCTTAGTATGCTTTTCAATTGCGGATACCCCTCCATGAATTTGCACCCTTCCGGTTCTGCTCTTAACAAAAGACCCATTCCTTTTCTCCTGCCTTAAAATACGTTTGCGTGAGTAATGGATGATCGGAGGTGAAACGACTGTGTTAGCAGGGAATGGAAAAGGTTTATCGAGAAAAACCAGTGATTGTAAATGGAAAAACAGAGAACAGGTAGTGGGAATGAGTTCACGGAGTGGAGTGGAGGCTTATGTGAACAAGGTATAAATACAAATGTAACTTTGATGGAATAGTAGGGGAGTAAAGTGAGCCCGACAGAGTTTTGACCTAGATGGCCGCGGAATAGACGTCAGCATGCCCACAAAATGGCTGTGGAATTTGTGTTGCAGAGAAGAGCTGTGATCAAATCGACTACGTCCCCATAATTACCCGGTTTAACAGGTGGAGTGTCAAAGTGCAATCAACACGAGTTAAATTCAGAGACGGATAATGAGGCCGTTAAAAATTAATGCAAGGTTCATGAAGGAATCATGTAAAGATCGTGGAGCGCTTATGGAAGCTATCAATGCTAATCATTACATATAATGGAGCCGTGGTTTCATAACTATGTAGAATTGTGCTTTAAAATGCTATTTGAAATACACTTTTCTCATACCTTAGAATTTTTGCCACTTCCATCCATCAACCTTTGATTAGCTGCTCCCTATTGATGCTTTTAGGTGCTTCATATCTTCAAAATATTTCCTTTGTCATACTTGCATTTGGTTATTTTTATTATTCGGCTAACATCTGACTATCATTGTTGAATAACACAATACTAGCTACGAAATCAACAACTAGTTGCGAAATTAGTTTCTAGCTGCGGAAACAGGATTCAGCTGCAAAAACTGACACAGTGAACATATGACTGAATGGAGATGGATGAATGATGACTGAGTGAATGAAAACTGGTCATAAAAGAACTTTTATTGGCGAATATGATGATGAAATGAAACAAGATGAAGTGAAGTGAAATGGAGTGAAATGAAGTGAAGTGAGATGAAACTATAAAATGAGAGCGAGATTCTTTTTGGAAAATTTAGGGCGTCAAAAGGTTCTGATTTTTGCCCTGTATTTTCTGTATAAGACTGCTAATCAGTGATTGGTTTTCAGGCTTACACAAATTTTTATCTTTATTTTTTACTTATTTTTTTAAACAGAGAAAGAACAAGGACTAGGCTGGTGGAGAAGAAGGATTCTTCTTCACCAGCCTTATTGCAGAATTATCCTGAAAGATTTTGACAAATTCCTCCTTTGAGAGTGGCTTATGATAGATCTTTAATCGGTGACCATTCACAATAAGAGGAGTTTGATAGTCATCAATGGTTTTGATTCTTACCGCTCCATTGCTAAAGACTTTGTCGATTTCATATGGCCCAAGCCAATGAGTTTGAAATTTACCTTTGAAATATTTGAACTTGGAATCAAATAGCAATGCCCAGTCTCCTTCTTGAAACTTTTTCTCTTTGATGTATTTGTCATGCCACTTAGCTCTTTGATGTTGAACTAGATTAGTTCTTAGGATTGCCTCTTGTCTGATCTCATCTAGTTCATTCAACTGCTCCATTCTAAGCTTTTGGGATTCTGATAGATCCATTCCCAGCTGAACTGCCATCTTGAAAGTTTTAACTTGGAACTCAATGGGGAGCAAGACTTCTTTCCCATAAACAAGTTCATAGAGAGAATGTCCTGCTGTATTCCTCCATGTAGTTCTGTAGGCCCATAAGGCTTCAGGAAGCCTTTCTGCTCAATCTCTTCTGTGTAGATGAACAGTCTTGGTAATGATGCCTTCAAGAAGTTTGTTTGTAGACTCCACTTGACCATTTGCTTGTGGATGGTAAGGAGTATATTTTCTCTGCTTGATTTTTTATTCTTCCATTGGCTTCTCCACCAGGTTGGATGTGAATTGACCTCCCTGATCTGTCACAATTTCTCTTGGAACACCAAAGCGAGTAAAAATATCCTCATAAAGAAAACTAATAACTAAATGCTCAGTAGCAGAAAATAATGCTTTGGCTTCTACCCATTTAGTGACATAATCAGTACATACCAATATATACTTTCTTTGTTTAGATGGTGGGTTAATAGGTCCAATGAAGTCTAAAACCCATTTTTCAAAGGGTTCAATGAGTACCTGTGGCTGTAATGGCATTTCATTTGAAAGGGTAGGTTTCCATACTCTTTGGCGGCTGTCACACCTTTTGACATATTATTTTGCATCTTTGAAGAGGGATGGCCAATAATATCCTAAAGAGAGGATTTTATAGGTTGTCCTTTTGTCAGCAAAGTGTCCACTGCATGGTTCATCATGATATGCTTTGAGGATATCAGGCATTTCATCTTCCCTAACACATCTCCTGATCACAAGATCTGGCCCTGTTTTAAAAAATTCATTAGAAATCCATGAATATTTTGAACTCTCCTGAGTAATCTTTCTTCTTTCACCAGGAAATAAATGTGGAGATAGTTTCCCTGTAACCAAATAGTTAGCTATATCTGCATACCAAGGGGTCTTAGTAGTTACTACAAATAAATATTCATCAGGAAACTTGTCCTCTACAGGAGAATCTTCTTTAGTATTCTAAATCCTAGACAAGAAATCAGCTACTATATTTTGTTTTCCTGGTGTATCCAACACAGTAATATTGAATTCCTGTAAAAGTAGGAGCCACCTTGTAACTCTACCATTAGTAAAAGGTTTGTTCATTAGATATCTAATTGCAGAATGATCGGTATGAATAAAAGTTTCATAGCATGTTATATAATGTATGAACTTATTGATTGCATGAACAACAACTAAGAACTCTTTTTCAGCCATAGTATAGTTCAACTCAGTGGGAGTTAAATTTTTACTGGTATAGTAAATGGCATAAGGAACTAAATATTTTTGACCCAACACATCTCCCAGAGTTGTATCTGAAGCATCTGTAGAAATATGGAAAGGAAGTTTCCAATTTGGTCCTCTCAAGATAGGTGCTTCAGATATTCTTGTTTTCAAAGTTTCAAATGTTGATTGGCAATCAGGATCCCATTTGAATTCACAGTCTTTTGTAAGCAGTTTGAAAAGCGGAGATGTTATTTTGGTGAAGTTTTCTATAAATCTTCTATAGTATCTAGTAAATCCCAGAAAACTTCTAACGTCTTTTTGACAATTTGGAATAGGCAACTTGGAGATGACTTCGACTTTTGATTTATCAACTTTAATCCCATCCCCTGAAATATGATGTCATAAAACAATACCTTCAATAAACATCATAAATCACTTTTCATGGCTTAATGAAAGGTTTGTTTCTTTACATCTTATAAGGAATTTTTCCAAATTTTCTAATGCCTCTTCAAACGAGTCACCATAAACTGTAAAATCATCCATATAAACCTCTACACAATCATGGATTAGATCAGAAAAAATTCCTAGTACTGCTCTTTGGAATGTTGCGGGTGCATTACATAATCCAAAAGGAAGCACTCGATAAGAAAAATTTCCCCATGGACAGGTAAATGTGGTCTTATCCTAATCTTCAGGTGCTACCTGAATTTGATTATACCCACTAAAACCATCCAGAAATGAAAAGTACTTTTTTCCTGCTAATGTATCTAATACTTGATCGATAAAGGGAAAAGGAAAGTGATCCTTCAAAGTTGCTTTATTCAATTCCCTATAATCAATGCATACCCTCCATTTACCATTATTTTTAGGTAATATAACCAAAGGGGAAACCCATCTGCTATCTGAAATTGGATAAATGAAGTTTACATTGAGTAGTTTTTGGAGCTCTTCTTTCACTATCTCCCTAAGATTTGGATTCATCCTTCTCTGAGGTTGTCTTATTGGTATACTATTTTCCTCGATATAGATATGATGGATGCAAATCTTAGGGTCAATACCTTTCATATGAGTATACTCCCATGCAAATGCAGTAGAATGTTTTTGCAAGATTTTGGTTAGTTCTTCCTATTGTGATTTTTCCAAATTTTTGTTGATATTCAATGTTTTACCTGGAAAAATCTCAATGGAAGAACTACAGAACTCTTCCATAGAGTAAAGAGACATTTGTCTTGATGATAAATACTCAATGTTAGAATCTAACTGAAATTGTGTGTGGTCATATTCTAAAGATGTCTCAAAATTTACTAATGTGTTCAGAATTTGACTATCTTCACTAATTTTAGAAATGGTAAAGATAGGTTGTATACTGTCCTCATCATCGACCCATTCATTGTCTCCTACTTCTGTAATTGCTTTTGCTAGAGGATACAAATTGAATTTCTTTGTCGAACTACCATCAGAAATGTACATATCCCCAGATCTACAACTAATGAAAGCATCAGCTATGGCTAGCTAAGATCTTCCTAAGATGAGTGGGTGCCCTCCTAAATTACTCGTGGGAGTCAAAATCATGAAATCTACTGGATATTACCAAGAATCTAAGGAGACTGTAATATCTTCTAATACACCATTTGGTTTGATTATCGATCTATCTGCAAGTTGCAGTAAGGTGGGTGTAAAAAGAAGATTAGGAAGTTTAAGCTATTCCATAGTTTGTCTACTCATAATGTTGATAGCATCCCCTAAGTCAATCAAAGTGTTTGGAATTTCTATCCCATTTATATGTGTCTTGACAATTGGACTACCTGGATCTACATACTTCTACATGGTAATTTTTCCCATCATGATATCTGCAATGTTTCCTACCAGGTGGATTCTTCTTGTATCTCTTGGTTTCCTTCCTGGTTTTTTAAGACTCAACTCCTTTATTGTTTTTGCTAGAATAGGAATTTATCTAATGACTTGTAGCAAGGGAATCTTGATACATACATTCTTTAATTCATCTAGAAAGTCATAGTCAGGCAACAAGATTTGTTTTTCCACCCCTTTGTCAATTTTTAGTCTTTCAGGGAAAGGAAGTGTGGTTGAAGATGCAGGTTGCTCAACTATAGGAGTTGTGAGGGTCGAATCTTTTTCTTTCTCTTTTTGAATGTTTGGGTTTTGAAGAGATGCTTCCTCAAAACCTTTATTGACTTTAAGATAATCCCCCTCGGAGGTATCTTGCTCTTGAACATCTATAGAAGGTTTTTCTATGACTCTACCAGACCTAAGTTGTACATCATTAAGAGGAACAATCATATAGGTAGGAAATTGTTGTCCTTCTACCATGTAAGCATTCTGAGGATTTTTGTTGTTAAGATTTGGCAATTGCTGGGCTGGTAGTTGAGTTGTCTTTTGTTGAAATGGAAGCAAGAGTTGAGGATTTGGACTTTGTTGAGAAGGTTGTTGTTGTGGAAATGGTAATGAAAGTTCTGGATTTTGATTTGGAAGTTGTGGAGTTTGCTGGTTTTGAAAAGATGGAGGATATTGATAAAATTAAGCAAATCTCCCATAAGGATTTTGCATCCCTTATGCCCATGATTGATATGAATTTTAAGGTTGGGGCCAAGGTTGTTGCCAAGAATTCCAATTTGGCGGGGCTTGAAAGTTCATAGGGTTGTTAAATCCTTGATTTTGTTGCCCCTGCCAAGGTCTTCTTGAAACAAAACAAAGGGTCTCTACTGATTTTGGATCTTCTTGAAAGACAACTTTGAGCCCAGGGATTGAAGGACAATCCTTGGTCTCATGACTTTCTGAGCAAATCATACATGTTTCTACAACTTTTGCATCCAAGGGGCATTCCCTTAGAGCATGTTTCTTCCTACAATTTGGTCAAAAGATGGCCAAAGCATTAGCTTCTGTTTTCTACTTGTTTTGTATTTTAAGGGTGTCTAGTTGTTCACTAAGGCTCCCTAGAATATCAGTTTTTAACTCATCAAGCATATTGCCAATCTCTGCCCTACTTACTGATCCAGTTGCAGATTTGTTTGCTCTAATAAGAGAAGGATCTCTAGGCCATTTTACCATTTTAGATTTTCCCCTTGAGAGATGGACACATAGTTCTGCGATATCACGAAGTGGAAGTTGAGAAATATCTCCCTTCCCCATAATGTTTAAAATATCTATCCATTCATCTCTAATGGCTTTTAATAGAAGGGCTTTCAAGGTTTCCTCATCTGAATTACTCATTTTTGCTCTCTTTAAGTTGTATTGAAATATCTCAAGTAAATCCTCCAAGTTTTCATCTTCTTTTTGCAACATTTTGTATACCTCATTCTTATGATTGGTGGGCATGCAATAGTCCATGTATCTATCCAAAAATGTTTGTTTCATATCATTCCAAGTCCTAATAGATTGGGTGACTAATCCCATAAACCATTTCAAAGCAGCTCCCTTCAATGTTGAAGGAAACAGTTTGAGTTTTTGAGAGTCTTCCATATAGTCATAGGTTCAACACATGACTTCAAACTCAAATAGAAATGTTTCATGATCCTCACTTCGCAACCCATAAAATTTTGGGAGGACAGATGGTGAAATGTTTTTCATTGTTGTATGGGTTTCCTCATCAACTATAGGGAATCCGAATGAGTTATCTCCTTCCCTATTTCCTCCATTATTACCTCTACCTCCACCATTGTTGCCTCCATTATTTCCTCTTCCTCTACCTCTACCCCCTCCTCTGAATCCATCTACTACTTCCTTCGTCAAGATTGTTTCGTCAGAGTATTCCAGTTCTTCTATCAAGGGTGGATGAGAGAGAGTTTCTCCCTTTCCCTCTTCTTTAGGTGATTCTAGTTCTTTGATTACAATATGTTTCCCCGTAGAAGTGAAGAAAGGTTCTTCTCCTAAATCAGATTTAGTAGATAGTGTGGGAGAATCCTCTAATTCAGTTGTTGCTCCTTGAATTCTAGGAATCCTAAGGCTGGGAGTAGATGGGGGTGAATCTTTTCTATGCCTTAAAGTAGCTGGAGTTGTAAAAATCGAACTCTTGGCCCTAGCTATAAACCTTCCCCTAGAATCTCTTGCTCTATGCATGTCATTTTTTTATTTTTTATTTTTCTTTCAAGTCGGATTAATAATTCTCTTCTAATATTCTAGATCACACTAGGTGCAAGAAGAGAGCATAATCGAGAAATTATTGAACTAATAACTCTCTTTTCTGATCCTCCAGATCACACTAGGCGCAAGAGGAGAGCATACTTCAAGAAGTTATCAATTCTCTCTTTTTTTTTGGTTTTTTTTTTGTAAGAGATTGGCTGCCCAGTTACACTTCCCCGGCAACGACACCAAAATGTTTATTCAATTTAGTGTGTCCTAAATTGCTACATTAATTATCAATCTGGGATTCGTAAGCTGATGAAGTGTGGCGCACTATATGTGCAAGACAACCTCTTTCTTACTTTTTGTTGTTTTCTATTTTTATTTTGTTTGGGGGGTTTTTATCTTTGTTTATCTCCTAATGTGAATGGAAATCCTATCCCTGAGTTTTAAGAATACTCTAGAAGGAAAGTATGGATATAGATTTGAAGGCAATTATGTCCTCTATAATGATTTCCAGAACTTAATATTTTAGAGGGTCTTAGAACATACTAGTGATGAAATTAATACTTGAACAAGAATTAAAAAGTGTTGCTATTCAAATCAAACAAATAATGAACTACTGATCATGAAACCATTATCTCTGTTGCTTATCTAAGTACAGAAAGAAAAATGAGTTAAGCTATTGCACTCAACAAATCAAACTAATAAAAGTAAAATCAATTCATTTCATTCATAGTCTGATAGCTCACCAAGTAGTATAAGCTATGGCCTTAGGAGATAACGTCAATGATATGAGCAAGTTGATATCTAATTGCAGAAAAGTAAAACTAAAATCAAATCACATCATTCATAGTCTGAGAGCTCGCCAAGTAGTCTAAGCTATGGCTTTAGGAGATAACGTCAATGATACGAGTAAGTTGATATCTAATTTCATAAAAGTAAAACTAAAATCAAATCACATCATTCATAGTCCGATAGCTCGCCAAGTAGTCTAAGCTATGGCTTTAGGAGATAACGTCAATGATATGAGCAAGTTGATATCTAATTCCAGAAAATTAAAACTAAAATCAAATCACATCATCCATAGTCTGATAGCTCGCCAGGTAGTCTAAGCTATGGCTTTAGGAGATAACATCAATGATATGAGCAAGTTGATATCTAAACTAACTAACAAAGCAAGTGAATAAGACTGAAATCAAAGCGTAACTGGAATTAAAAAAAAGCTAAGAAAAGCAAAGTCAGTAGAGAGACTAATCCCATGTCACTAGTTATTGCAAAGATTGTGTGAAAATGCCCGAGCCTACTCTATCTTGAAACACACACACTGATCAGTGTTAACAACAATTTACAAAGCTTGAAAAATCATGTACAGGAATGAAATGTTAATACCATAACAAATGAAATATACACAGGTGGATAGCTATGAAATATGTGCAATGGAAATAAGAAAACACTACATAAAAACTTTACAGCAATAAGGAAAACAAAACCTCAGCGTGCAAGAGCCCTCTGCATAGCCTTGGTCAACAGGCTATCAGTCTAGAATTATGCTCACGCGGTCATATAGAAACAGAGTATTCTTTGTATTTCAAAATAGAGGAAGAATCCTCTCATTACCACAGTGGGACTAGTGTCACGACACAGTAAACTTAACAACAAAATTACATCAACAAAAGACTAACTCTATGCATTTGGAAACACATTATTTATAACAAAAATTCATAAATTGTTTTCCTATGAAATATCTTTAACTGAGGACACGTAAAAGGACAGCGTTCGTAAGCTTAGCATACTGGTTGCCAATATTATTCGATCTATCAAAAGTGGTTGTTGGATTCACATCATGGGGCAGTCTACAGGTGTCAACATGACCCAGGGATCTAGGAACGGCCACGAATCCTTCACGTGTTTGAAAACAAAGTCCAATTGCTGTAGGACTCCTTTGTTACACCACCATTTGACCACCGTTGACCACGGCTTTCCTTAATGAATCCGGCTAAACCAATAGGACCTGATCCATGTCCAGGTCCTTCTTAACTTGCCCACGTGCCTTGTTTTGCCTGATGACACTTACAACCTAGAGTTTAACAAAAACAACTGCTGAAAGTTGAATCAGCTGCGGAAAGTGGCTGCATTTCGCAGCTCATGAGCAAAATCTAAGTCAAACAACAAACACAAAAACATAGTTAGAAAACCACTTGAATGCTCTTTTAGAATCAATATGAAATGATTTTTTATAGCTTACAAGGTCCAGGTGAGGGGAAAACGTCTAGGAAAGTGTGTAGATATGTAGTTTCAAGGCTCAACATTTACCATGGATATTATTTACTTGTAAATAGGATTTGTTACAATACCATGGACCACTACTATGCCTTATCAATACCACATGCAATAAAACCATAATTCATTTCAATATCAAAATATTTTATAAATTAATAATTATCTTTATAACTAGATTGATTTTAACTCTGGATCTACCTACCGTGGAGAGGGCTAAAATCTCTTGTCATGCAAACCTAATTTAGAGAGAAAAGAAATTTGACTTGTGGCTAAAATCTCTTGTCATGCAAACCTAATTTAGAGAGAAAAGAAATTTGACCAAAAATCTCTTGTCATGCAAACCTAATTTAAAGAGAAAAGAAATTTGACTTGTCTTCACTCTGAGCGAAATTGGTTATAATAAAATTATATGGTAGCTAGATATTTCATACTAACTTATGTATATGATATATGTGAGATAATATATGTGAGATAATGGATATATCTAATAAGGGTAAATGATGATAATTATAATTTATAAAGAAGAGAGAGAATGCTACATTGATAACAATGGAATACTATGATACTTTTTGATCACCAATAATTATGGTCTATTAAATATTTCTAGTCCGATGACCTCAAAATACGAAGTTATAAGTATACACTCTTCTTCCATGTGAAAAATCTTGGGAAGAATGATGGTAGGAGGGACTCTTTAGCAAAGAGAGTCATTCAAAAGCTAAATAACAAGTTATAAGTATACACTCTTCTTCCATGTGAAAAATCTTGGCAAGAAGGATTGTAGGAGGGACTCTTTACCAAAGAAAGGCATACAAAAGCCTACAAGGGTGGGAGTCGTATACAAGGGTGGGAGTTGTAAAGAAGATGTGATTTGGATGAATATATAAAGATGTAAATGAATATGATGACTAGGTGTGGAAATATCACTAATATTTTTAAAGTAAATTTTAAAAAAAAATATGAGGAGATGTAGTGGTGTAAAATAATAAATTTGTAATCATATTTAAATTTAATTATAAAGACATAAAAAATTAATAATTACAATAAACTTATAACATCACAAAATGATTTGTTATGGATATTCATCCTCATTTTACCATGAATATTATTAACTTGTAAACAAGATTTGTTACAATACCATGGGCCAAAACCATGACATATCAATACCACATGCCAAAAAACCATAAATCATTTCAAAATCAAAGAATTTTATAGATGTCTTATTTTAATTAATTAATTTAATAACATTTTCTAAATTAAATTAAAAAAAAGGTATGGGGATATGTAGTGGTTTAAAATAATGATTCCATAATCATATTTAAATTTAATTAATAAGACATTAAAACTTAATAATCACCAATAAACTTACAATATAACAAGATTATTAACCATGGATATCCATCCCATTTTACCATTAATATTATTAACTTGTAAGTAGTTTTGTTACAATACCATGGGCCCAATACATGATTTATCATACCACATGTCCAAAACCCATAACTCATTTCAAAATCAAAATATTTTATATATATTATATTTTAAATTTACTTTTATAACATTTTTTTAATTAAATTTAAAAGCAAAAGGGTACTGGGTAGATGTAGTGTTGTAAAATAACAATATTGTAACCATATTTAAATCTAATTAATAAGTGCATAAAACTTTAATAATCCAACAATAAACTTACAATGTAACAAGATTATTAACCATTGATATTCATCCTGATTTTTGCATGGATATTATGAACTTTTAAATAGGCTTTGTTACGATACCATGGCTTATCAATCCCACACGCCAAAAAATAATAACTCATTTCAAAATCTAAATATTTTCTAAATATTTTATTTTTATTTTATTTTATAACATGTTTTAAATTGAATATAAAGGAAAAAGGTACTCGGGAGATGTAGTGGTGTAAAATAATGATTTTGTAACCATATTTAAATGTAATTGATAAGTGCATAAAAACTTAATATTTACAATGCACTTACAATATAACAAGATTCTTAACCATGGATATTCACCTCTTTTTCCCATGGACATTATTAACTTGTAAATAGGATTTGTTACAATACCATGGGCCAGTACTATGCCTTATCAATACCACATGCCATAAAACCATAACTGGTTTCAAATTAAAATATTTTATAAATTAATAATTATATTTATAACTAGATTCATCTTATCTCCGGATCTACCGAGTCTCGAGAGGATAAAATCTTTTGAGATGCATACCTAATTTGGAGATAAAAGGAGTTGATCCCTCTCAACTCTTGCAAGATCTGGAGTTAACATGGATCTAGGCTAGTTATAATAAAATTTTATGGTAACTATATATTTCATAGCAATTTTATGTATATGATATAGATGAGATAAAGAATATGTCTAGTAAAAATAAATGATGATTATTATAATTTATAAAAAAGAAAGCGGATGATACATTGATAATATTGGAATATTATGATATTCTTTGATCACCAAACATTATAGTCTATTAAATAGTTCTAGTGGGATGACCTCGAAATAAGAAATTATAAGTATACACTCTTCTTCAATGTGAAAAACCTGGGAAAGAAAGATTGTAGGAGGGACTCTTTAGCAAAGAAAGGCATACAAAATCCTAAAGGGCAAGAGTGGTAAAGAATATGTGATTTGGATGAATATACAAAGATGTAAATGAATATGATGACTAGGTGTGGAAATATATACTAATAGTTTTTAAATTAAATTTAAAAGAAAAAGGGTATGGAGAGATGTAGTAAAATAATAATTTTGTAATCATATTTAAATTTAATTAATAAGAACATAAAAAATTAATAATTGCAATAAACTTACAATATAATAAAATGATTTCTTATGGATATTCATCTCTATTTTACCATGAATATTATTAACTTGTGCACAAGATTTGTTACAATATCATGGGCCAATATAATGACATATCAATACCACATGCCAAAAAACCACAAATCATTTCAAAATCAAAGTAATTTATAAATGTTTTATTTCAATTTAATTTAAAAGAAAAAAGGTATGGGGAGATGTAGTGCTGTAAAAATAATGATTCTCTAACCATATTTAAATTTAATTAATAGGAACATAAAAACTTAATAATTCAGCAATAAACTTACAATATAACAAGATTATTAACCATGGATATCCATCCCCATTTTACCATGAATATTATTAACTTGTAAATAGACTTTGTTACAATATTGTGGGCCAATATCATGACTTATGAATACCACATACCCAAACACCATAACCCATTTCAAAATCAAAATATTTTATAAATATTTTATTTTAACTTATTTTTATAACATTTTTTAAATTAAATTTAAAAGAAAAAAGGTATGTGCAAGATGTAGTGCTCTAAAATAATGATCTTTTAACCATATTTAAATCTAATTAATAAGCACATAAAAACTTAATAATTCAACACTAAACTTACAACATAACAAGATTATTAACCATGTATATTCATCCTCATTTTATCATGAATATTATAACTTGTAAATAGACGTTGTTACAATACCATGGTTACCAATATCATATGCCACAAAACAATAACTCATTTCAAAATCAAAATATTTTCAAAATATTTTATTTTTATTTTATTTTATAACATTTTTTAAATTGGATATAAAATAAAAAAAAGGACAGGGGAGATGTAGTAGTGTAAAATAATGATTTTGTAACTATATTTAAATGTAATTAATAAGTGCATAAAAACTTAATACTTACAATACACTTATAATATAACAAGATTCTTAACTATGGATATTCACCCATTTTTACCATGCATATTATTAACTTGTAAATAGAATTTGTTACAATACCATGGGCCAGTACTATGCCTTATCAATACCACATGCCATAAAACCATAAGGCATTTCAAAATCAAAATATTGTATAGATTAATAATTATATTTATAACTAGATTCATCTTAACATTGGGTCTACCGAGCCCTGGAAAGGGATAAAATCTCTTAAGATGCAAACCTAATTTAGAGAGAAAAGAGATTTGATCCCTCTTTGCTCTTGGGATATGTGGAGTTAAGATGGATCTAGGTTGGTTATAATAAATTTTTATGGTAACTTGATATTTCATAGCAATTTTATGCATATGATATGTGTGAGATAATGGATATGTCTAGTAAGGGTAAATGATGTTTATATAATATATAAAGAAGAGAGAGGTTGTTACATTGATAACATTGGAATATTATGATATTGTTTGATCACCAAAAATTATGGTATATTAAATAGTACTAGTCAGATAACCTAGAAATAAGAAGTTATAAGTATACACTCTTGTTAGATGTTAAAAACCTTGGCAAGAAGGATGGTAGGAGGGACTCTTTAGCAAAGAAAGTCATACAAAATCCTACAATGGTGGGAGTGGTAAAGAATATGTGACATTGATGAATATTTAAATGAGAGATTCATATTATGTGATAGTTTGGATAATAAAGATATAAATCTCACTTATGTTAGCCTAGTCCAAAATATATATGTATATAGAGTTTTAATTTGCATTATTTACCTTGCATTATGAGTATAAATGCTTTGATTAAACATGCATGTCATGGTCATTTATATGCAAAAATTGGTTCCATCTATAAGATTTGTTCATAATTGAAGCATATATGCTCATAGTGCAAGATAAGGAATGAGAGAAATTGTGTGTGTGTGTGAGAGAGAGAGAGAGGGGGATTTCATTCATTATCTTGAATTATGAGCATGTATGCTTCAATTATTAACAAATTATTATAGATACAATAATGTTTACATAGAAATGGCCATGACATGCATGGTTACCTTGGCGATTGTTATAGGTATATGTTGAAATTTGGATGCCTTAGAATCATCTCATGATGGGTGAAAGTAATTATGGGGCAATATTATATAGATAGTCATTAAATAAAGGTTGCACTGAAGAGGATAAAATTATAGGTGTAACTAAAAAGCAGGGACCTGGAGAAATGGCAATCATTGTTGAATAAGGATAGTGTTATTCCAAGGAAGAGGACAATGCATTAAATTGTTAATTATCTATGTGAGTTGTTTTTCATTACATTGTAAGAATTCCTAGTGTCAGAGGCTCTACTAGTGAATACATAGGAGTGTAAGTGTAAGATAATTTATATTTGGTTATTATAGTTTCCATAATATGATCACATATATATATATTATATATATATATAATAAACAAAATAAATTCATATATAAAAAAATAAACAATAATACAATATACACCACAATGATTACTTTAGGAAGCAATAAGTATAATTTTATATCACAAAAGGGCAATATGAAAAGATATTGTTGGGTGATTTAACCTTGATTTTGTCCTTTGTATCACCCTCTTTATTTTACATATGTTCTTATCTATTATCTCACCAATCATTTATTTGTGGCTATGATCTAACTACAAATGTCATATTTTTCATATCCTTGGGAAGAGATGGGAAGAGATAAAAGTAGCATATAAGAAAATTCCTTATGTTGTCTTTTAGATGTAGAGTCTACCCTCGTGGTAACCAAGAAACTATTCATGGGAAGGAGAAAACAATATATTTTCTTTGTGTTTTCCTTTAGTTTGCATGGTTCGTATGGCTAGAAATGGTAATATGTTTCCATATGTTTGTGGCCAGTAAGATCTTATAGAATTTGGGGAAGTTTGATCTTAAAAAAATGGAAGAATGAGATGGTGGGATATTTATGTATATAGTCCTCATTTCACACTATTTAAACAACATATCACATTAAAAATATCAGTTGTAATCCTCACACAAAATTATAAATCAATATTTTTTTTGAGTTGGGTTCATGATAGATATTTGTATCAAGGCACCATTCACATTAATTTGAGCAACATTACTTTTGAATCTTAGATAGATGTATAATGTTTCGAAATTAACACTTGTTCTTGATTGATTATTTAGAAATAGCTAAAATGTTAGATAAGATCAATGCCAGCTTTTTCTTTTGGTTTTGATTCAAAGCATTATAGTTGAATGCTAAATGATCATATATTTAAATTGAAATTTCAAGATTGCTAATGAGAAAGTCGGGTTAATAGAGGGCACCTTCGAACATAATATGTGCAGTACCAGTTGATCTTAAGCTCGAATAAATTTGTACAATGCAAATGATGCATACTTTTAAACAAATGTATGATTATGATAGCCATTGCTAAAAATAACGAACTCAATGAAAATTTAAAATTGATGAACATTTTGAAAGAAGGAATGTCCAGCCACAGGTGCAACGGGGATGTCAGGGCTTTGGCTAACAGAATGGAAGTGTAGGTCCTAGGTGTATTCAAAAGGAAGCTCTAAGCTCTTTTTGAACCCACCATTCACCAATAAACATCTAAACATAATTCTTAGATTATATTTGCCCAACATCCGAAGGGTTGAATTAATTCAAAAGAATTTCAACATGCAAACATTAATTTTGGAGACGTTTCAGTGTAGAAAGTCAATAAGCCTCACAAATGGGCATGTTTGATGTTTCTTCCCATGAGAAACTACTTCTTTGAGTTGTTTCCTAGATTCGAATGAAATGCCCCGATTGTTAAATCGAGTCTAAGTTGAAGATTCGAGAGAAATGAACTTTTGTATTTGAGAAAGAAGCTGCCCAAAGGAAGGATAGCTTGGTTGCTTCAGATAACAACAATTAATCAAATTAGAATTTTAGAAAGTCAAGTGGTGCTCAGTTCCAAATTGGCATCATGTGAATATGGCTTGATTATTATTAGTCCCTGCCTCTGGCATGGCAGGGACTATGGCATTCGATACTGTGTTGACCGTCTATTAATTTACCAGATGACCCGTTTTTTTTTGGGTTACTTTTATTTTAACCAAATTTTATTGGGAACAATTTTGCATTATGAAAATTTTAACCAAACTTTTGGATTTAGCATCTTATTGCAGGCTTCACGTGCCCCAATGTTGTTTTTAGCGAGGGGAAGCGATTTTATCCTATGTCTTTAAAGTGGCAGGAGGGGAACCGATTTTATCCTAAGTCTTTAAACTGGAAGTTGGGGCAGGTTACATAGCTTACAATCTTACACTTGTCGTAGCTTACAAGCTTACACTTGTCGTCACTGCTGGCTGCCAGGGTTGTTTACAGCTGCCGAGATGGGTTTCTTCAGGCTTCTCAGTGTGCTTGTTTGTTCAGAACATTCATTGAAATGATCTCAGAACCAAAGAAGGCGCTTGTTTGTTTAGAACCAACTAAAGAGGGCGCTTGTTTGTTCAGAACCGAAGAGTGGCATTCGCCTCAGTGCCTCGAAGGTGTTTATCAAAATCCTTGCGCCTTCTGGTAGGCGCGAGGAATGCTTCACGAACCAGCGAAAGGCATCATCAGACCTGTCCTGAACGGGAGTCAGCAAACGGGAGTCGGCACATCCTTCACTGCAATCGGCATAACCCCTGGTATTTCTATGCTAAAAGCTGCGTCTTTAAATGAAACCTGTATCATAGAATTCGAAAATTTCAGGGGTTTGTTCACACATTGGGTAGCTAATAACTAATAATTAATCACTATTAATAATAGAATTCGAAAATTTCAGGGGTTTATTCACACATACTAATATTATAGGTTTATATGGAAATAAGTTGCTTTCATGTTTTCAATTCATGTCTTAGACTTTGCAAAGCAGAATACATCCAAATCCAAAGAAAATGGTTCGTTAGGATATGCATCTTCGCACAGCTTAGCTGTCACATCCAAGGCAGAATTCCTCTTAGCAGGGGGCACAGCATTAGTAACTAATACTTTTCCATGTAAACGTTCACAGTCCTTTGCATAGTGCAGCGGATTAAGCCTGTGGCAGTGCCACACCCATTCACAGTCAAAAGGAGGAACCAATGTGGTCTCAACTTTGGCCCTGGCTAGCAAAGGAAGCCGGCAATTCTTATACCTGCAGGCAATGCAGGAAAATAGTTAGTAGTTGAATTTTCTTAGTATCACAGATTCAACTATCACGAATTAGAAAGCTTTTTCAATTGGGCATCTTTATTTCTATTATAGATTCCAGAATATTTATAAATTTTCTTAGCATTACAAATTCAATTATCACGAATTAAGAAAGCTTTTTCAATTGGGCATCCTTATTTCTATTACAGATTCCAGAATATTTATAAAATCCGATGCACAGTAGCAAAGACGTTGTTTGATTTCACTCTTGTAAATCAGATTTCCAGAATATTCATACTGCAATCTAGTTACACTCAAGTCTTTGAACGCATATAATTTCATAGATATGAATCTCATGGAAAAATAATTACCTCTGAATGGCCCTTTCCACAGCAGGGCCTTGATAGAGGCACGGATGCCTATCCACAGATGCAAGAAATACAAGTTGTGCTTTAGCTACTACCACCAGGTCACAGGTAATGTGCATGGCCTAAGCTTTCCTCCATTCGGCTTCCTGCAAACTATCCATTATGAAGTTATTTGCCAAATCTTTTGATCTCCTCACTCCGAGGCTCCTTTCGAGCTTACTATACACTCATGTTTGTTGTTTGAATATGAAAACTGTCTGCAATTTATACACACATAATAATTCATATCCGTGCCAAGCCTACAGGACGTTTACAGGCGAAAAAAACTGAATTATATGTTCTCCACTGCATGTCCAGAGACAGGTGTAAGAGATATTAGGGTTCAGTTAGAACGGCTAGAATACGTTAAGGTCTCCAGTCGAAAGAAGATTAGCATTCATGTGGCAGATCTGGAAGAGTCACAGCAGCCTCAGCAATTTAATGTATCTGTCACAAAATCAAACGTATTTCCCGTGCAAAAGATTATTTTAGTGGGCAAAATTCACATGTTTGGTTACTGTAGGTAAGCATCAGTTAAGGTAAATTACAACAGAGTAGGATTCAAATGAGTGTCAGTTACTACATAGGTTTCAAGACATACTTGTGACTTGAGGTGATTATCCAAACTTTTTGTTAAATGTTTTCCTTTTGCTCAACAATTTATTGTTGAAATGAAAAGCACATAGTTTGTGGTTTTAATTTCATGTAGAATGATTTATGCAGTAACCTTGGATATAACAACGAACAACAGAATTAAGGCTTCAGTTCATCATGAAGTTTAGAAGACAGTACCTTTATTCTACCAGCAAGAAGTTACGGATTCTGAAGGCTGATTTCCATTTTTACGGCATTGATTTCTCACAAGATAATCTGTCGAGCGGCCCCTTCGAGTATTCCGGCAGCTCGTTTCGAAAAGACGGTATGCTAAGCCTCTATGGCTCTTCATTGAATTATTCGGATAATAGAGTGCATTACGGCATTGATTTCTCACAAGATAATCTGTCTAGCGGCCCCTTCGAGTATTCCAGCAGCTTGTTTCGAAAATACGGTATGATGAGCGTCTATGGCTCTTCATTGAATTATTCGGATAATAGAGTGCAACAGGACTGTAAGGCTTTGAAGACATCACCTGCGGCCTCCAACGCAGAAGTTAATTGTAGAGAGATCCCCGTGAAGGAAACCCATAGGGTTGTTCGTACCGATCTTTCTACTTTAATACTTCAGCACAATTTTTTTCCCTGTATTTTCCAATAATAGCATAGATTAATCAAATTTCTTTGACTAAAAACATTAATTTAAATATTAATGTCTACGTGTTTCTCTACTGGATGTCTACTTGCATGTCAAACACATATGGTGAGTTGCATGGATTTTTCCGCTTTAATACTTGAGCACCACTTTTTTTTGTTGTATTTTCCAATAATGACATAGATTAATCAAATTTCTTTAATTGAAAACATTAATTTCAGAGAACTATGTAGCTACAATACAAGTATTTTCACATTTTACCAATGTTACGAGTCTTCTCTGAAATCCTATGTACTATTTTCGTTCTTTTACTCTGCATCACTCATTGTTAATGTGTTCCGGATTCTAAAGGTTGATTTCCATTTTTAAGGCAGTGGTTTCTCGCAAGATATTCTGTCGAGCGGCCCCTTCGGGTATTCCGGTTGTTCGTTTCAAAAAGACAGTATGTTGAGCCTCTAATGCTCTTCATTGAATTATTCAGATAATGGAGTGCAGCAGGACTGTAAGGCTTTGAAGACATCAACCCCGGCTTCCAACACAGTTAATTGCAGAGAGATCCCCGTGAAGGAAACCCATAGGGTTGTTCGTATTGATCTTTCCGCTTCAATACTTCAGCCCAATCTTTTTCACTGTATTTTCCAATAATAGCATTGATTAATCAAATTTCTTTGACTAAAAAGATTAATTTAAATATTAATGTATACGTGTTTCTCTACTAGAATGTCTACTTGCATATCAAACACATATGGTGAGTTGCGTGGATTTTTCTGCTTTAATACTTGAGCGCCATTTGTTTTTGCTGTATTTTCCAATAATGACATAGATTAATCAAATTTCTTTAATTAAAAACATTACTACAATACAAGTATTTTCAAAATAGTGTTTCTTTTTCATATTTCTATTTTGAAATTAACTTTTAAGAGTGTTTTTGCGAGGACGGGCATCAGGGCTTTCTCAACCCCGGCAGGGACTACCGCTATAGCAGTGGCTCCCTTGTTAAATATTGTGCTATACAAAGGTTGAGGCAATTCTTGCTTTCATCATTTTCAAAATTTAAAATGGGGTCCAATGTTGATAGGACTTTACATGATGTTCCGAATATATTTGTTTTTATATATACATAAATTCTTTATATTTATGGTTTGTTAAGAATCATAAGCTTGGATAGCCATAATATATTTGTTAGTCATTTCAGGAGGATTTGATGAAAGAAATTTCATATTGAATTGCAATTGAATTATGTATATAATATGCAAACTAATGGATTGTAGGTAGTTAATAGAAGATTTGGAAATATATTAAAAGTAAGATAATGGGCTCTGGTGCTATCACAAGTTGAATTTTCATTCAACAATTTAATGAATAGATTTATAGGGAATATTCCTTTCCATATTGTGAATAAGATATTTCCAAGAGAAGTAATTTGACACACTTTCCTCAAGAGAAAAAGAGCAGTGGAGATGTCAATTCATTTTCTAAGCATGTGTGATAAATGCTTGTGCATGTGCAATAATATATACAATGGAATAACTAAGCTTCTAAGCAAATTAATGATGTGAAAAAACATGGGAAGAAGCTTCCAAACTAAGAATAAGTTTCAACACAAGCATCTTTTGTTAGGAAAATTCGGGAAGAAAGGTTACTGAAGCGAACCTATAACAAGTTCAAAATGAAAAGTATCTATCCCCACATAACCTTGAAATACATTTTAGATAATGGCTATGCTCTAGATTTTCCTAATGGTATGGACATTTAACCAACTTTCAATGTCATTGGTTTTTATGAGTTCCATGAAGTCATTTTTAATGAGAATGAGTATATTATAGATTTGAAAGAGTAAATTCAAAATCATGGGAGTTGCGAGAAAAAATACATTATGAACAAGAGGATTGTAGGAAGGATAAGATTCCTAATAATAAGGAACACTTATTTTATTAGGAAGGAAAGGGCTTAGAGGAAAATGCCTATGTTATGGACCTAGGAATCATACTCAAAAAATTTCATTTCTTCATCTTGAATCAAATGGAATTGTGTTATCTTAGAGACCACAACACAAGCAAATCATATACATTATGAACAAGAGGATTTTAGGAAGGATAAGATTCCTAATAATAAGGAACACTTATTTTATTAGGAAGGAAAGGGCTTAGAGGAAAATGCCTATGTTATGGACCTAGGAATCATACTCAAAACATTTCATTACTTCATCTTGAATCAAATGGAATTGTGTTATCTTAGAGACCACAACCCAAGCAAATCATATCCTACTATGATTGAACTACTCTTTCGAATTCAAGGTATTCCCATAAATTGCTTGGAACAATATGAGTCAAATACTACTCAAATTAGTGAAAACTTGAGTGATCCTAATGGTTAAGAATATGTATGTCCTCTTTGAAGATCAAAGTGTAGATTTTGTACATCTTGATTAAAAAGATATTTTCCGATTACAATGAGGCTCAAGGGGTGGCTATCCCCTAACTTGGGAATCCGAAATTATCATTGATGGGAGTCACTTTGGATATATCATCCCTTTCCAAGTCACAAGTTCATTCTTGTATTGGCATGTCAAATGTCAATACTATCTTCACCCAATTTTCTAGTAAAGAGAAAAAACTACTCAACTTGGGAACCTAGTTAAAATTGTTGGGTGCACACCTAACCATAGCCAAACCTTCCAACACTTAGGAAATTTAGCATAAGCATGAGAGGAACACATCCAATACAAAAGAGAATGACATGAATCATATTGGGTCAAGCAATACCAAAGTGGTGCCTAACATCCTTTATTAGATATTTAAAGAATGTTATAATGATGCAAGTTAGAATACAAGAGGGGAGCTTGGTCACAACTTATAACTTATTACAATGCACAAAGAATATTTATTCACCTTCATATATTTCTCCTTCTCCACATGAACTAAGCTACTATCACAACCACATGCTTACCTCTTGAAAGTCTTGTTCAAAAATTCTATTACATATCCAACTAAGTTTGATTACTTATCCAACTTAGTGATTTTTTGTTCAACAACCTAAGAAAAAATCAAACCACTTTGCCTTGTGCTTCATTCCTTGTGTATCTATATATGCCTTCTTCCCTTGCTTATCACATCCATGTTCCCTTTGTATTTATTTGTGCCTTGTCCATTCACTCGATCGAGGTTGTCACTTGAAGTCTCCAAACTGGCTAGTGTGTTCATGTGTGTTAATCAAATTTTCATGCCAGGTCCCTTATCTTAGATTGTCATTGAGGTCATTCATGCCTCTAGGCTTTCCATCCAAAGGTTAGATTGTCTACATGTCTAACTCATATTATTGGTCACACTATCTTCATATTAAAGCTATGGGAATGAGCTCCCCTAGGTTTTGAAATTTGGATCATGTACCAAGGTACTCCTACTAATGCCATATAAATAAATTTAATGGTCACCAATCCATATGTGAAATATGACTTGGAGAATCTAAGAATTCCATCTTGTTTGGGTAAGTATCCCACCCAACATAATAGTGTCCCTTGAAAATTGGATTTCAGAAATATTAAAACAATTCACTTGTGCTTTCTATATGTGTTCTACCAAGAAAGGGCCCATTAAATGATTGTCCATTTTCTCTCAAGGTCTAATGGATTTCATATTTATGGGTTTTGTGGAGTTGTAGGGTACTGTGATCCTAATTTTTAGTCAAAGTGTTCTTGGCCTTTGGGTCTCCACCAACTCATCTGAAGGTTCACATTTCGTTTCATTATGTTGTGGGGCTTAGACATGGGGGCTTGACTAACAAAGAAATACCATACCACGTGTGTTCATATTAAGGCATACAAATGAGGAAATAATGAAATAATATATTGTGCATATAATAGGGGGTTAAAGGGTTTTTATATGTTGTATGGTAATACATGTATCATAAGGTATTGTTTATACAATACATTGGCCATGCAGAGAACTAATATGCATCTACAATGTATATCAAAAGAAGAAAGGCCTATTGTAGAATGCATGTGGGGCTATAAGAGAGGCATCATGCCACTATAATAGGGATATGAAAAATGTTAATAAAAAAAAGGCTACCTACAATATCTAGTGAAAGTAGGGATTTTTTATATTGGAAAGATGTATTGGGTTCATATTGCTAGGGGTTAAATAAAGTGATTTTTAGATACATTTTCCAATATGTAGTCAAATTAAGGATATTTTTTAGTATGTCACAAAGGCACGTGCTATGTCAGAGATTCATGAGTCAAATCCCCATCGAATTAGATGCTAATAGGTTATTCATCCATATGACCATCATGTTCATATTATCTTTAATAAATGCTCGTATGGACAGGTTAGGTAAGAGGTCACCCCCATTTTTTAAGTGGTTAATATTCATTTAGTTTATGAATAGGTGGTTCAACATTCAAGAAGGGATTTTAAATTTTATATTAAAAAAAATAAAAAGACTTTGGAGAGGAGAATGAAGGGACTTATTACCTAGTGTATGAAAAAGGAAATTTTGATGAAAGAAAGTAGAAGGAATGAAGAGTATAAGAGAAAGAAATAAATAGGAAAACGAAGTGCAGTGAAAGAAAAAAAAGTTTCAAAAAATGCAAGATTTATTTAATTTAATTTTTCACAAATTACTTTTTAAATTTCAAATTTTCAAATTTTTTAATAAATTGATTAAAATTTCTTTTAATATTTAAAAAAATATTATTCTTATAATTATTTATAATAATAAATTAAATATGCCCTATACATTTATCAAATTTATATTCTTAAATAAGTTAGATATGCAAATTTGGTTTTTCCCTTTTTATATTTCCCTTTTCATTTTATTTTCAACAAGTTTTCAGTTTTTTTTTCAAGTATATTCTCTTAATTTAATTTAGTTTAGCTAATTTTATTTCACCGATACTTTTAAAATAGCTTACTATTACTTAAAAAAATCTTGTCTACTTGTAACTTTAATTGGATGTCATTTCCTTCTTTCATAGTTTCCTTTTTTGGGTCAAAAGACAATAACTAGATTAGTATCTATATGGTTTAATTCTCCCAACCTTCCAGTTTTATCTCAAGTTTATTAGCTCAGTCGGAAAAATTGTGAACAAATTGAAAATGGTGACGAATAATTCCATACAACTCCTTCGAAATTAAAGGAAAAAAATATTCCATTTTTTTATTAATCAGTACAATATAATATTATAATTTTAGTCATACAAAATATAATAATTTACATATTTATGAGCTGCAATTCTATAAATTTTAATAATACGAAATTAGTTCCTTCGAAATTAAAGAGTAAAATATTCCATTTTTTATTAATCAATCATCGTACAATACAATATTAAATATTATAATATTTATATTTTATGAACGGCAATTCTATAATTTTAATAATACAAAATTAGTAACTTATTATATATCCGCAATAACGACCAATTTTCATGCATGTTTAATGCAGGGTGAGTCAAACCCTGAATTCACCTTGAGAAGGTCAAAGAAATTTTACTAGAGTTGGTTACTTAAATTTTGCATTATGTGAAGTAGATTAGGATTACGAAGATTGAATTTTCCATGTAATCACTTAATTTTAGTAAATTGTTATTGTAGTTTCAAAAGATCAAAACTTTATTTCAACCTAAATTTGGCTTATTTGATCTTATTATTGTGGATTTGGATAAAGCCCACACATGTATTTGTGGATATTTAGTGTGTTATTTAGGTTGTAGAGTTGATTTGTTGTATATCTATATATCTTGGAAATCTTCTATAGGAATTAATTTTTAATTTTTTTGTAGTTACGGGTATAGATTGGCCATACTGCTTTATTCTTTTTCCTTGGAATAGTAGTTCAATGTATCTGAATTATGTGTGCCACTTATGGAAGATTAACTAGTTGAGAGAAAGTATTTTGTTTCTCCCAGTGCAGTTATGTCTCTAGCTTTCGGGCTTCTAAGAGTCTAAGTATTTTATTGTGTGAAAGTTCTTGTGGTCGAGCCGAGAATTCTTTACATATACATTAATTTATGAAGATGAAAACCCCATTTCTTATTTGTTACATATTAGTCTCGAGCATTTATAAAGGAGAGAGGGGTGAGATCGTCATTTGACGAGGCCATGAGGTGAAAAGATTGTCGTCAATTGCCATCCCAGGATCTCAAATTTCGTGAGGTCACAATAATTGTTAAAGTGGTCATGGACGTAAAGGTTGAGTCAAGGTTTGATAGTGCATAGGATCTTTAACCCTTGGGTATATTAATGGTCATATGAATTGTTCTATTCGCTAGCACTCCATTCTGATATAGGATTTAGGCTACCAGTAGGCATATATTTTGGGTTTTTAAGAAGGATTTAGGTTATATGTTAGATAAGGGCTAACATACCATTTGGGGGCTACAACAATATTGTCCTGCATCATATTGGTATCAAAGTAGGATAATGTGCTCACTTAAATCTTGCAGGGTTGAAGGTGAGTTAAGTAGAAGAAAACTATAGCAATGACCTTCCAAATTGATCCATTATTAGTTCAAGTAAATACATGCAAAGTCGCATATATCGGTGTGAATATTATGAAATTCCATCTTTAGTTTGCATTTAAAAGTTGTGTATAATCATTCATGAATGAACTGGTTGAGGATGCATATAATCTTACATGTGTGTGTGGATCACATTGAGGAGTGTAGAGTGTAGAGCTTGCATAAAGTGTTGATCATGGTGTAAAGACCATAAATTTTCTATGTATACTTTTGTAGTGATGTGATTAATCAATGCATCTTGGAGAGCCAAGGATGAGCTTTGTTGTAGATTAGAACAAGTGAAATGGGTCATGGTGCTGATTTTCTTTGAAATAGGATTGAGAAATAGGAAATATGATGTTACTATAAACAAATTTGCAGTCAACAAGAAGGATTAGTATATTGTAACAGTGTATGTTTTGATCAAACCAAACAATGGGTAAATGGTCTCTTGTTTCCACTTATTTGAGGAAGAATTGTTGATAGCAGGTAGCAATAAAAAAAGATATTGTGGTAGAGGGTTGTAGCAAGAGAGTTGTGACAAAGAAAGAGGGAGAATAGGTAAAGTGTTCAAGTGAAATCTTGTAGCAAGATAATTTTAAAACAAGGGATGATGCAAACAAACTGCAACCGAAGATTGAAAGTAAGGAGAATAGTGGAAGTTCTCAGAAGAAAAATGTGAGTAAAGTGCATAAGCCATAGAAGAGGAAGGAGTTCTTAGAAGGTTCCATAGGAAAGAACCATTGATACTAAGGGATCAAGCTCAATAGGAAATCTTGTTGAGCTATTAAGTAGCAGTTGTTAAGACTAACTACAAGGAGGCATGGTTGCAACTCATAGTGAGCATGGAGGATCTCACAAAAGGAAATATGGAAATAACTAAAGACAATCAAAGGAAGAACTGAGAAAGATGCTACAACAAGAGGGAAGAAAAATCAAAGGCATTTAGCTTAAATATAATGGGTAATGAATACTTTGAGAAATAAATGGTTGAGTTAAGAGCACAACTTAGTAATATTACAAAAAAAAAAAAGAACTACAAGAAAGTCAGGAAGACTAGAGATATGGTTGGATAATGAGCAAGTGAAAGGTGAAATGGCATATGTTGCTGGTGAATCTATAGCACAATTTTCATGCTAGGTTGATGAAAATGGGAATTTGGGGGACCCCCAAATTCTCATTTTCATCAGGTGGTATCAAAGCAGTAAAAGATTCTGCGGAACGAGGAGCGAGGTACGGTTGTGTTAAAGATGGAGAGTTTATGGTCTTGCTATTGTGCAGATGGCGGCAACGGAAGGTGAGAAGATTTGCAGCAACCTAGAGAAGGATGCCAAAAGACCGAGTGCGGGAGGGCTTGGTGAGGTATC
>APFE031134686.1:67273-89059 GCA_000404065.3 Pinus taeda
TAAGCTACCATCGCCCTAGCTGGTTTATTTCCATTCTGGTTGTAAGCATATTTCAGTATTTTCCATTAATGAAATGAAGTATTATTTCCGCTGCATCTTTGTGTATATGGTTATCTCTGTAATTTGTTGCGTTCCTATTTAAGTCTGGATCATTTTCACACATATTTCTTAATTGATGAAGGGATTATGGAAGTTATGACATGGGACAAAATGCGATGGAACAATACTTGTCATCATTAAATCTTGTTTCCATCCTTTGACAAAATTGAGAAAAAATTCTCATATATGTTTTCACCTGAGACTCTTAGTAATACTGAATGTCCAATATCTACCCTTTCTTTCAATTCTAAACATAACTTAGGGAAAATATTGGAAACGATACCCATAGATATCTCAGTGAAACCTAAGATAACTGAAAATATTCATATAGGAGCTTCTTGTTCTTTGGAAAATATTCAAACTTATAAATCCCTATTTCAGGAATTATGCGACATCTTTTCCTGGTCATATGAAGAAATGCCAAGAATCGACCCTAGCATAGTTGTACATGAAATAAAAACTTATCTGGATACTAAGCTCATTAGAAAACGATTATGTCATATACATCCACGAAAAGCTACCACTATCAAAACTAAAGCTGAGAAATTTTTGAAATCAGGATTTATTTACTCCGTTCCTTTGACTAATTGGGTATCAAACATCGTACCTGTTAATAATAAAAAAGGAGCTATTTGAGTATGTGTTAATTTGTATATCGACCAAATTGCCAATGACTAAGTTGGGAATTAAATTTTTTCATTCATGGATGGATTTTTTGGCTATAATCAGATAAACATACTCCTCGTCGATCAGTACAAAACCATGTTTAGAAGCCCATGGGGAACTTTTTCTTATACCAAACTCCCATTTGGCCTGAAAAATGCTGGCACAACTTTTCAGCGAGCAATGTCTTATGCATTCCATGATATCAAGCATATTTTTTAACCCTATTTACATGACCTTCCATCTCATTCAATGAAAAGGCATGATCATCCATTGCACCTAAAACCAATTTTCATTAGCTGCAGGCATTATAATATTCGCTTGAATCTGCACAAATGCATATTTTGTGTGTAGTTAGGTCGACTTCTAGGTTTCATCGTTTTGAAATAAGGCATTCATGTTGACCCCCTCAAGGTGGAGGTGAGTCTGAATTTTCCTTCTCCTTCTAGCCTTACTCAACTCCAAAGTTTGCAAGGGAAAGAAAAATTTTTGCATAGATTCATCCATAATTATGCCAAACTAACCTAGGGTTTTACTCGACTGTTGAAAAAGGGAATTCCTTTTTTTGGGATGAGCTTGCTGATAAAGCTTTTAATGCATTGAAACATGCACTAACCAATGCACCATTACTACATCCACCTGATTATCATCGAGATTAATTTTTGTACTTACCCATGTCTGATGCCACTATTAGCATGGTGTTAGTCCAAGAGGATGATTCTAATATCGAACATGTGATTTATTATTTGATTAGAAGTCTCACTAAAACAGAGATTAAATACGCACATGTGGAGAAGCTAACCTTGGTAGTTGTACAATTTTTCCAATGATTTTGTCACTATATACTTCTCTGTAAAACAACTATCATTTTAGATTGCAACCCTTTGATGTATATTCTCACTAAGAGATCGCTAGAGGGGAAATACTACAAGTGGATAGTTATCTTACAAGACTTTGATTTTGAATTTTAAAAATATAATTCAAAGAAATCTTTGGTTTTCACTGAACTATTGTGTGACTTTCCTCATACATATATAGAAACTGTAGCAAAAAATTCTTTTGCTGATGAATCTCTCTTTCTTATTAGTACATCAGATCCGTGGTATGGAGATATCAGTATATATCTCCAAACACAAAATTTTAGGCTCAATTTATCTAAAACTAATGGTCGTCGAATCCAATACCAATCCCAACAATACAATATGATTTGTGACATTCTTTACCATTGTGGTATCGATTCTCTATTCCAATGTTGTTTGACACTCTAAGATGCCAAAAAAAATATTAAATGACTGCCACTCTGGAGCATGTTGCGGTCATATGTCTGGGTATGCTACTGCCCAAAAGATATTACATGTTGGTTTCTTTTGGCCTTCAATATTTAAATATTGCATTATTACGGTCCACAAATGCCAGAATTGCCAAATCTACGATCGCAAAATGTGAGGACCTCTAGCTCCTCTTCACCCTATCATAGTTATTGGTCTTTTTTTCCAAATGGGCATCGATTTTATCACCCGTAACCGTCACTCGACTAGGGGGAATGGGTATATTATCCTTGCAATCGATTACTTTATGAAATGGGTCGAGGCGATGCCTACATATAGAGATTACGACAAAACTACAACAGTTTTCATTTTCAATCATGTGATTGCTTGGTTTGGTCTCCCACAAGCCATTTTTATAGACCATGGTAGTCATTTTCGTAACTTTATGATGGTTGAACTATCCACACATCTCGGCCTTTGCCATGATAGCTCTACTCCTTATTATCCACAAGCTAATGGTCAGGTTGAAGTTGTCAATAAAGTTTTAACAAATATGATTAATTTTTGAATTGAGGCTTTTGTGATCCATATCAATTTTATGAGAAATTATTCAGCGTAAATCACATGATATTACATTTGTTGACGCGTTTCAAACCAACGATTAAACAAATAGTTGGTATTAATATAGGAAACTTTCATTCTATGCTCTTTTCAACACTATGGGCCTACCAAATTACTGCAAAAACATTGATGGGTTTTACTCCTTTCCAACTTGTTAATGGTTTGGAAACAATGTTACCCATTGAATGTGAAATCCCATCCTTGAAACTAGCTATTGAATTACTAATTTCTACCTCTGTAGATGAAGAATGTTTTGTACATTTAGCACATTTAGATGAAAATATTTTTGATGTCACATTGGCTAGTGAAGCTTACAAAAAATGTTTCGAAGCTCAGTTTGATCAAAACGTTAATCCTCATTCATATTCAGAAGGTGGCCTAGTCTTGGTTTATGATCAAGCTCATGAGAATTTAGGCACGGGAAAGTTTGAACCCATGTTGCATGGCCTTTACATCATAAAACACGTATTAGATAAAGGATCCTATGATCTGGTTGATTAGGATGGTATTCCTCTAGGAAAGGCCGGAAATGATCTTTGCTTAAATAAATATTATGCATAAGATTTTGGTGGAGATCTGTACAGTAGTTACCGGTTTTTTAGGTGTGTGTGACGGTTAATGTTTTTTATATTTTATACTACTTCTCCTTCTTATCTTGTTTTTCACTTTATTTTCATATGTCAATGTTCTCCCAGACTTACATTGCCTTTACATATGGTGCTAGTTGTTGTACTTAGAATCTATCTTCTGCAGCCTGGGTTATCTATTCACCCAGTGATGAGCTAGTCTCTATTCATGGAATATGTCTCGATCAAACAACAAATAAAATAGAGGAATATAGTGCAGTCATCGAGATATTGGTTGGTGCCATCACATTTGGTATCCGACGTTTGATTGTTAGGTTAGATTCCCAGCTCGTAGTATTACATTTAAATGGTGTCTATAGAGTAAGAAGTCCAACAATGTTAAGAGTGTTTTTATGGGTCCATCTTTTGGAATGGAAATTTGATTATATTGAATATCATCACATTCCAAGATATTCAAACACATTGACAGATGCATTGGTGAACCATGTGTTAAATAGATATTTGCAACATTTGTAAATTAAAAACAACATTCATTCATACATTGATCAAGATAAATAGTAGGAAAAAGTAGTATTTTTTTCATTAAAATAGAGTTTGTATAAAAGTGTGTCAACAAAATATGTCATCTAAGGACATAAGGCCTCGTGGCCTATTATTTTCTGAATACGCTGACACCAAAAAATCAAAATGTGGTCCTAGAAACTAGAAAAAATAAGCATGATGATGCTTATGATAGCAAACAACAACACAAGAAACTCGACATAGTAAACATCTAGGTGGACATGGAACCCCAACTACATGTCTCTAATAAGAGTGAGGAATGTCATTCGTCCCAGTCTCTGGGCTATTCAAAGTTAACCTCTCAAGGTTGTGTTCCATCTCTGTTAAGATATCTTCTACCTTTGGGTTAGCTATCGTAGCTACTATAGGTTGCTTTCCTCATCTGTCAAATCGTCTCAGCCCTGCTAGCCATTTTGGGCCCACATCTACACATGCATTTTGGATAATTAACCTTTGAAGACAAAAACACATAAAAAATAAAAAATTGGAAATATGTCGAAATGACAAATTCTCACCTAGATCACCCCACTAAGTTCTGACTGGAAGTGGGATATCAGAATCACCTTTGTAATCCATATTGAAATATAGAAAGTCCTTCATCAAAACAATCTGCTAGCCTAGCCAGTCAAAAAACTCTAGAGTATACCTCACTACTAGTCCATTGCCTCCATGATGTGCCACCAGTACAACCCACCTCATCATGCATGGATCCCAAGGCCCCCCATCATGTGCTAGAATTTATTGTGGTTGGAGAAGAGGAATCCTCTCTGGGGAAAAAAGAAACAAGAATGACGCATAAATGAAATTATTCATTTTTCCATCCTTGCATCTGGTCAGTTGTCCCTTCATGTTTACCACCACTTCCTCGCACTAGTTGAACACTGTGGATTCCCATCATTCCACGACAGCCTGCATCTTTGCCCATGTGACTAAATGAAGGGTAGCACTGCCACACATCTTGCTAAAAGTGAAATTAATTCTGCTTAGGGGCAAGAGCTCGATGGTATGAATATCAATTATTCCACCCTTGTTTTGTGCACCCATGCAAAAGAATCGTAGATACCTATCAGTAGTATATCCTCCTATCCTTTGTCTGAATAATGGAATGTCAGCTCCCCGATGAGACATCCCAGTCAAGAAATAGATGTCATCAGTGTCAATGGTGATATAATGATCTGTGATCACGAAACATTATTCCTCGGCATTCCATGTTCTTACTAGCGATGTCATCAGAACTACTTGAGATTTCATCCCAGGAATGAGCCAATATTTTAGGAGGCCACAAGTTCTTAGATCCTACATGGTAGCTACATCTGCCAAAGTTGCCAATTCATTGGCTTCATGCTCTCTTTCTCTCCACTCCATTTTGAACAATCAAATAGCCTGAAATGACCATTTTAAAAGGATTAGAATTATTTTTGAAAGCCATATCATGTTTTTTGAGGCCCAAATCTTGTTTAAAAATAAACCCTCATTGCCTACATGTTCGCTATTTTATAGAAAAGGCGTAGCTACACCAATTTTTCTAGAAAAAAGTCTGTGCAGGCTGCGATTTTCTGTATGGAAAGTTTTAACTCCCTGCTCGAGCCCAACTGAAAGGAATTAGTGCAGGGCTGAGGGCGCATTTTTAAACATAATTTTTCCCCAAAAAATAACTGGAAGATTAAAATGGAATTTCAAACAAATTAAAATCCAAATGAAGGAGAGATCTTCTACCTAGAAGAAGCGATGCGCGATTTTGTCTACCAGTTAGCTCGGAATCAATACTGGAAGTATGGTGGTAAAAACTCCTCTTTCTATTCTCAAATGGTGAAAATAATTTATTGTTCCCACTTTTATAAGGTTTTTGAAGCTAAAATTATTATTTTTTATATTTAAAACTTTTTGGGAGGGGAATTATATTTTCAAGCAGTTATGACGATTTATTGAGTTTGAATATGCAGGATAGGTTACAAAGCTAGGATGAATCATTTTGACTATTTTGCATACTTTTATCACTTTTCATGCTCTTAAAAAATCATGAAAAGCGAAAATCATGGAGTCCTCTTTTAAGCCCTTTTGAGACTCTTTCAAAATGAAAATATTGTCGAGTACTTGCTTCTTCAAACTCGTAGAAGTAAATGAACAACTATCCACTCAGTATAAGTTTACCCCTTCTACGAACTAGGTTAGGACTATTTACGAAAAAGGTATATGTTGGCTACACATGGTCAATAGAGTTCTCTCTTTTATTATTTTATCCTTTTTTGGACCTGAGAGACTAAAACTTACAAAAAAGAACCTGATGGAGTCTACTTATGTTTTTCTTCTGACTCTCTAAAACTGCAAAACACTGAGTTGTAGCTTCTTCGGGCTTGTTAAAAATTTATAGTAAAAGAACCGAATGGTTTTCCTTTTTGTGTCCTTTTCAAAAATCTTTAAAAGAAAACAACATCGAGTTACTCCTTTCCTAGACTCGTAAAAACTAAACAATATAGGACCTATTAAGCATAATGGACCAAACCATTCCTTCTTATGGTTCATTAAAAATACTTTGATGGAATCATCCAAAGGATGAGCTTACAATGCAAGCATATCTTATCCTCCTCAAGCTTGTAAAAAATAAAAAGTTACCTGCAAGTAATGGTGGGGGAAATTGGGAGATGGTGTCCATTTTACATTATCATTTCTAAAGATAGCATGTTATTCTTGAACACGACACCCCCTCACACTGATGTCCAGGTTGGGAAATCCATTTGTCTTACAATTAATCGAACCTCATTGAAAGTATTCATGGTTTTTGGTATTATCATTAAGTCAAATGCTGCCAAGTCAATTTTCGTGTCATTATGTGTCCAAGAGAAGTTCAACTTCAGTTCAAAATCCATTTGTAAATTCTAGCCTTCAATCACGTCGACCATCCTTGAGTAATTCCTTGCAAACTATTTTCAAAACTTGACATTGTGTTTCATTTCTTAGGATTTCCTACGACAAGTCAGTTCCTATCTACTTAACCTCGTTATCTAGGAAGTTGATCTAGAAACCTTCAGTAGCTTGAGACCTGCATGCCTTAATGGCAGGTTTCTCGCATTCGATGACAGTTTCTCATCATTGGCCTTCGATCGTATGATTCTATGAGTGTTTGACTTTAGATCACCTATTCGCACTTCATAGATTGTACTGGAAATACCTTGAGAACCATTTTCATTATTGGTGGTTTCTCTCGTGCGTTTTAACGATTCACATAATTGACCAATAATCAAGTGGTTTCTGCCATGTTTGACTTTGAAACATTCACTTGTTTGGTTAGATTCGTATTGTGGATCGAGAGATGGACATCAAGACCTTGAATCTAGTTTCATCAATCTAGGTTGTGAGGAGATTTTATATTCACGATTATGTAGACCTATTTATTACAGATGGTTGCACCCATGTTGTGTCTACTATCTATATGATTTTGGTCTTTCCATGCTTAGTCATTGAGTTTGCTTTACTCTGAATAGGGGAATACCTACCTCAAATATTTTTTTTGATACATATTTGCATTGTAATCCTTGAATGTTCCCTATAGGTTTTTGACCATTTCCTCTGATCCTATCCTTGGAATGATAAAGTTCTTCAAACTTTTAAACTTATTTTAGAGACTTCGCAATTTAGGGCGCAATCTGTTACATGTCAATTTTTTTCCATGACAGTTGATCAGTTTATGGGCCTTTTTACTGTCTGTGAGCATAGTTGAATCAACTCCATTAGAAGTCAAACAACCCAAAATATCTTGAAGTATATGAGAAATTTGGGGAAATAGTTGTCACACTTAGTTAAGTTCCATCTACACTAATTTTTCTAGATTTTCCCTCGCATTCACTGGAATTAACTCTGAGAACAGTGAAGAGTTGCATTTTATCTGCCACTATAAACCCGCGTAGGTGAATTCTAGAAAGTAAAACTAAAAAGTACATTCTAGAAACATAGTTGGTCGAATATTTCCCAAATAAAAGCTTCCAAGTGATGACTATTCGAACTATAACCCTCAGATGATGCATCTTAATCCCTTTTCTCATGGAAACCTAATCCCTCAATTAAGGAGTCTCATCCTCCTCTTTTGGATCTGAAACTTCTTCCTCTTTGCCTATAAAATGACTAGAGGGTAGAGGGGTTGAGGAGGCCAGAACTCAAAGAAGATAAACATATGTTGTTAGTTTGATATTGGAAATCTTGTCATCTAAGGAGGAGATAGAAGGCATTTGGGAGGGACCTCACAACATCAAGGCGAAGGTTGTAAGGATCCTCTTTATCTTTGATCAATACAAATGAACACTTTCTCCCATTGATTTGTCTTATTGAAATGATGAATGGTTTATAATTGTTTATAATGTTTATTAAGGAAAATTCAATTCCTAATCCTTGATCATTCGGTTAAGTTTTGTTTGGATTATATCACATGTGATTTTGATCCTTTCATGGTCGATGTTTACAGGTCTTATCAAGGATAGAGGAGCTGCATCAAATCACAAGAAGTGATATTCATAGAGAATTTCATGAAATATGTAAGAGGATCCTCTATTAGCTGTTAATTCTTATAATTCAAACAAGTCCAACTTAGGGAAAGAGTTAGTTCAACTGTCTTGCTTGTTTCTAGTTTCCATCAAGGATCTAGGGAGATCGCTCTTGTCCACAAGAGGGATTTCTCCAGTGTAACATGGAGGAAACATACTAGGTTCCCTTTTTATTATTACTTACTTTGTGCATTCCTATTAATTTTCTTATAAATATACCTATGCTCATATTTATTGTCCCTAACACTTATATCAACATTGTATATTTTTTAAAGTTTGTCGGATATCAATTAAGAGTATTTTGAAACTTGCTTATGGCCTGCAATAGTCATTGTGTATGTATTGGAATTAAACTATAAAATATACACCTAGAACAATTTTCATTCAAATTGTTTGAAGAAACTACTCATTGAAGATAAGAACAAAATCTCAGAAATTCGTAAGGTGTATTTTGGGAAATTTCCACGAGGGATTTTACAGTTGTATCATAGCATGTTCTTGGAAAATTGTGGTGTCTAGGATATATTATCAGTGATTTAATGAGTAGTGAGAAACATCCTTACATCACTTACAAAATACAGTACAAAACCAGAGGGCCTACTCCCATATGGAAAATTTCCTAGAGCTTGTTAAAGAAGGGATAGAAATACAAGACAATGACAAATTGGTGCAAATGATCATTGTAGTGTGATTTTAAGAGATATCGATTATGTATTATTATGTAATTTTATTAAATTCAAAGAACATAGGTTTATTGGTAAGTCTTATGGACTGAAAAGGAAAAATAAAGGTATCTATTTCTAGTTTTATATGTTCATAGAACAATGTCCTCAAGAAGAAGAAACTTGGAATGAAAGAATAAGAGTTTTTAAAACTCTTACTCAGGACATTGTTGAGGCAAAGGAGGATTGTAAGAAATGTAATTGTGTTAAGTGTAAACAAATTTTTTCATCAAATCCAAGAGGAAGTGAAGAACAAATAATTGCTTCGAAAAGTAAACAAGTTGAACATGGAATTGAGGACAACTTGAATGCAATAAGAAATTGAAAAAGTTCAAAATTTCAAGGGAAAATGTTTATAGTAAATTATGGAACCATATAAATAATTGGTTTTATGTTTTCATACTATACAAGGAGATAATTATTTTTAAAGATGAAAGGATTCCACTTAAAAGAGTGGACATGTGGGCAATGGAAGTAATAGAGGAGTTATGTATTGCAACTTCTACAAATTAGCAAGTCAAGGAGCTATTGATTGTTGTGCAATATAAACTAAAGGAAACATCTTGAAGACAAAAAATGATACTAATGGCGGAAACACAAGACAAAGAATCTAACAAAAAATGCGAGTAGGGTTTTAAATAACTTGAAACCTTAAGAGAGCATTTTTGCAAGTGAAAATGTCTTTTGAAGGAGAAAAGTGTACAATTCAAAGAGGCAACAGTTAGCATCAAGAAAAAGTGAGAGAAGCATGGTTAAGGATAAAGTTTCCCAAGTGGATACGAAGCAACAACCACACCAATGGTAAGATGGTTAGTGATGAAAGTTGTAAGAAGAAGACTACACAAAATAAAAGTCAAATTTAGGATTCTGGAAGTTTGAAAACAAAAACGAACCAATAACAAGATAGCAAGGCAAGTGACAAGAAACAATATAAAATTTGAAATCTAAGTAAGTGGAAAGTAGCAGTATAAAATATGGTATCTAGGATGACTTTGGAAACAGAAAAATCATAATCAGGAGATCATGAAACATTGTGTTCCTTGGGAGTATGATGCAGGGGCATTGGTTAAAGCCCAAATTAATCTCAAGAAGGTCAAACAAATTTTACTAAAGGAGTTGGTTCCTTAAAAAATGTGTTCAATTATGTCGATCAGGAGTACTAAGATTGCATTTTCCATGTAATCACTTAATTTTAGTAAATTTATAATGTAGCTTCAAAAGAATTGAAAATTTGTTTGAGGACAAATTTGGCTTATTCGATCCTATCTTGGTAGATTTGGATAAAGCCCACAAATGTATTTATGTTAGGAAATGAGCTAATGGAAGTTGGATTTCATGTGCGTTATTCACATTGTAGAGTTTATGTGTGGTGTCAGTATACTTCTTGCAAATCCCCTATAGGAATTAATCCTTAATTTCTATGTGTAATTGTGTGAATAGATCAGCCATAGTGCTATGTTGTTTCTCCTTGGCATAGTAATTAAATGTATGTGAAGTTTGTGTTCCACTGGTGGAAGATTAACTAGTTGAGAGAAAGTGCATTTTTTCTTCTTGTTCAGTTATGTCTTGAGCGTTTGGGCTTCTAAGCATCTAAGTGCTTAATTGTGCAAGGGTCCTTGTAGTCGAGCAAAGAATTCTTTGCACGATACATTAATTGATGGAGACAAAAACCCCATTTCCTATTTGTTTCATATTGGTCTCGGGGCTTTAGAAAGTACCAAGGGGTGAGACCATAAATTGATGAGGTCGAGAGATGAAAATATTGCCATCAATTTCCATCTCGAGATCTCAGATGTCGAGAGGTCGGAAGAATTTTTAAAGTCATCATGGAAGTAAAGGCAAGCTAAGGCTAGATCGTGCTTGGGGTCTTTAGCCCTTAGGTATATTTGTAATGTTCCAGAAAAGAAATAATAGTGCTAACAAGAAAAATACGCATACGAAACAGAAAAATTCAAACAACAATTAAACACCCATAAAATTGCACCAAAACTACGCCATACTAAGCCATTTTATTATCAAAGGAGAGTACAATGCATGGAATGTGTGAACCTCACTTGGCAAAGAAAGATAGAAAATCCTAGGGGAGAAAATGTTGCCCATATGTAAAGGAAAGACTTCGCCTCAATGTTCTGCATTGGCCCTAGAAATTCTACAATTGCTAGCTAGAAGAAACCCATGTTTGAGCCTCCAGACGTTCTCAGAAATTTTTAACAAATTAACCTTTATCCTTTCACAAAAAACCCAAAGAAACTCCAAAAGGGTTTGGCCTATCTCCAAGCCAAATTCAAACCCATAAAATTGTGAAAATTCCCCAGCTAACTAGCAATTCACCCTGTTATAAGAATTAGGATTTCAGGCCTGAATATCACCCAAAAATTTATGTCAAATTAGTCAAATATTCCTCTCAATAAGCCCACAAAAACCCAAAAATGGTTTGGCTGGATTTTGATCTTCCAAAATCGAACCCCAAAAATCCCTACTCCCTCCAGAACTGCTGAAACACAATGAATATCAATACTCCAACAAAATCCTCCCCAAACACTTCAGAAAGGTAGAAATCACCTCCACCAATACTTCCCTTGTTTCTCCTAAAAAGGAACAACTCCAATGGTTGAGTCTCCACCACCCACGTGTGCCTAATTTATGCCCTCTATGTTGGTCCCAAGAACTGTGAAATCCTCATTGAAGAAAGCTATCACCTTCAACCCAAAAAATCACCCAAGTTAGCAACAAATCACCAAAGCTTCTCTCCCAGAATTTCTCCTGATGAATGCACCTCTGAAGAATGCAAAGGACCTCAACTCGATTTCCCCACCGTGTCCTCCAAAAATTCGCACCACCAGAAAAACTCTGAACACAAATTCTATAAATCACATTGAAAATCACCTCCAGAAGATAATGTAAGAACCTCTCTAGGGTGGCACTCAAAGTCCCCCAAAGAAAGGGTGAGTTCACTGCTTGGAAAACTCATGTTAAACAACAAGTGGCCAAGCTAAGTAGCTCGAGAAACTAAGAAGAAATTTTATATGCCAAAGATGTCAAATGAATAGTGCTACCTTGTTTTTATAGATTTCGTGGAGCCTTTTCCCCTCCTTTCCCCTTCCATCATGGGTCCCTCACTAAGCCTTCAATTTCGCCTCTCATGGATTTCGAACCATTTGCTTAGGGAGTGTATATTTTCTTGTGTAGGTGGCCCCACTTGCTACTAACAAAATCTCAAAGTGACTTACTTATAACTCCTAAGTCTTCTAATAAAAATGAAATGGGCCCCTTCACCTCCAAAATTGGCCCCAAAATGTAGAAATTAATCCTGTTCCAAAATAGTTTAAGATGGGACTTTACAGTCTTTCCCTCCCAAATGTTGTTTTTCCCCAAGAAACTTCAGTGTTGGATGAGCAAGTATGTGCTCACCCTCCCAAGTAGCATCCTCATCTAGAAAGTTCCTCTACTGCACCAAAAATTTCTTGTCTATAAGGAGTGTCTCAATAAGCGCCCTATGTAACTATGGATCCCTGCTGTCTATGAAAACTTCACTGGGGTCCCAAATATTCCATTGGATCATCCTTGATCTTTGTACTATTCTATAGTGAAGGATTCCATCCATACCTGATGGGCCTTTAAATTAGACACAATTAA
This sequence comes from Pinus taeda, assembly GCA_000404065.3. NCBI lineage: Eukaryota > Viridiplantae > Streptophyta > Pinopsida > Pinales > Pinaceae > Pinus > Pinus taeda. Next base: position 79,966 of record APFE031134686.1, read on the forward strand.
GGTCCATGCCTCTAATTTAAAACATAAATTAAGGACTATGACCATCCTTCAGCACATTAAACCTCTCTTTTTGCATTAGAAAATTTATTTTTAACATTAATATATTCATTAGTAAGGTTTATGAATAATTGAATATTTGTGCCTAATATTATTTATTTTTTGTGGAATATTATGAGAATATTGGGCAGATTACGAAGAGTTGGAGGAGGACATAATTTAGGGACTTGTTCCCTACTACTCGATGAATAATAATAAATAATAAGTCAACAAGATGTTATGGAATTATGGCACAAATTGTGGAACTCCAATGATTGCGAAAATCTAGGAATGTGTTCCACTAATCAAGGGAGTTGATCCACCAATCAAGGGAGCAGATCCACTAATCAAGGGATTTAGGTGGGGAAAGCTTTCTCCATCCATGGGGAATGATTCTTAATCATTTTTTATAAGTACCAAGTCGAATTTTCCTCTAGGGAATGATTGAGAAAATCTAGGAATGTGTTCCCTGCCATTTAATGCAAATTCATAGTATAGGGGACTAGATCCACTAATCAAGGGATTTTGGAGGGGAAAGCTTCCTCCATTCATGGGGAATGATTCCCAATCATATTTTATAAGTACCTTGTCAAATTTTCCTCTAGGGGGAGTTTTTCATTAGTGTTATTGTGGAGAGAGCCTGTATTCTTGCAACTCCATTGTATTTTCTTGCAGGGATGTAATTCTATTGCTGAAAATAATGAATAATTGCATCATGTTCAACTTCTAAATCTTGTTCTCCTCCATAGGTCTTTCATTTTACTTGGTATTTTTCATCCTAGGAACCTCAAAGCCCTTTTGTATCATTTTCTTTCTTTCTTTTCATTGCTTATTCACATTCATCTCTAGTTTTTATTCATTTCTATTTGTGCATTTAGGATTAATAATTTCTTGTTGTGGGATTGACTTAAATGGTTGATGTAAGTTATTTTGCATGATCACAAGCATTATTTCATCCTTTCTAAATATTTTTCAGTGCATAGTAATCATTTAGCTACTTGGATTAGTCTTCTTATTCCCAAATCTAGATTGTTGGACCTCCTTTTTAACAATGAACAGTAACTTTCTGTTATTTTTTAGAGCATGCTAAAAATATTCAATTGAGTTGTTTGAACTCTAATTAGATCAAAAAAACATTCTATTTCATAACAAAAATTACCCCATTGCATTTGCACTTGATTTGGTTATACACTTTTTAGATTTACTAGCTCACTAGTTCTCAAATTTCTAGATTTTTCGACTAGTAATGTTTTTTATTTTTTTTGCATGGGTTAACAGAGGTATTTTTAAGTGATTCCACTTGGAATGATGACCTAATACATCCTATTTAGTACCAAAAAATTTCCCATCCAATTTATATTTGATTTTCTTGATCATTCGATGAATTATATTAAATTTGTACATCCTGTAGGAAATCAGGGGATCCTGTAGGAAATCACTGTAGCATCCTAAGCGAAGCCTGTTTTGAGGTCAAATTGAGGAAAAATATTTTAGAAATCTAGAAAAGGGTCCCTAATTGTCTCCCAAGACTTCTGACCATTCACCATCATCTCCAAGCAACCTGCCACATCACCAAACCATATTAGCTTTCACACTCTCACATGAAAAAAAGACAAAAAGAAAAAGAAATTTATTTTATTCATTTGCATGCACAATAGTAGAAGGTTTGATGGTTTGAATATGCATGCTTAGGACAGTAAGATTGCATACATGTTAACTAAGCATTCTTTTGAATTGAAGCCTCTTAGGAGTTAGTTAGAAAATGGTGTGTTTTAGCATTTGGTTTCATTCTCTTTCTTTGTACTTTCTTTCTTGCAATAGGTTAAGGTTCCATTTCGAACATTTCATTTTTTGCAATTAGTTTAGGATTTGACTTCATTACATGCACTCCATCATGTCATGACAGCAAGGGAAGGACACATTGTATGCTGCACATTTAGTGTCGATACCTCTTAAGTTTGTACGAACTCTGGGTTGATAAGTAAAGTCGGTAGCCTTGGGAGTTGCAGCATTCTTGTTGCAATATCGAGGCTCATCACTTTTTGGCACTGTTGTAGGGGAGGTGTCAAAGCATGCATTGTTTTCTTCCCTAGTTGATTCATTTCTTTTTAATTTTTACAAAAACAAAAAAATAATTGCATTAGGTATATTTCGTTTCAAAAATAGAAAAGTGCATTGCGTTAGTGTTTTCATTCAATCATAACAACAACAACAAAAAATATCCAACACCAACCCACCCCCCCAATTGATCACGTGGTGCAGTAAGAGCTGTATCATGATTCACTTTTTTAGGTAGAAGAAGAAGATGGCAAAGAATGTAGAAGAAATGGATAGAGATGATGACAATGAGGGAGATCATCTCAGATTTCCCATTTAAGATACTGATGGTAGTGTGCACACGAAGAAATATTTTCTTCCAAAATTTCATGGTCTAAGGTGAGAGGATCCAGAAACCTTTCTCTTTGAATTTGAAATTTTTTGTAGATCTTATGGTTACTTATTAAAAACTAAAAAATTGATATTGTTTCTGGCAACATTGAAGGATAGAGCTCTTAAATGGTTCATGAGTTTAGGGACTAATAAGATCATGGAATGATACGCAAAAGATATTCCTAGAAAAATATAAATATCATGATCTTAAAGAAGAAATCTTAAGAATGAATCAAAGAGAAGATGAAATTCTAGAGGATCTAATAGAGAGGTTCATGTATAATCTTAAGAGGGAAAAACTACATCATTTAGGATCCAACACACTAAAAACCCTCTTACTTAGAACAATTAGGGATGACTGGATTGATCTCCTTAATCTCATTAATAGAGGTGATATATATCAAATATCATTTGAGGAAATTTGTGAAACATGCCAACACATACCAAGAGGAAAAGTAAGAGTAGGTAAATCAACATGAAGATCAGTAAGTCAAACTAAACTTGGAAATTTGTTTGATGACTTTAAAACAGAAATTCTTAGCAATCTAACCAAACAAGTAGAAATGTTAAGAATAAAAAATGAACAAAAATAAGATGTTTGTGTTGTCCATGCAGAATCACATGATGTTAAATTTTGCTTCTCATTACCAAGGTTGAAGGAAGTTCACCAAGAGGACAATGGAGCAAGTCAATTGTCAATGCAGCAATGTTATGTACCTCCAAGAGGACCATGGAAGCCTATGAAGCTTGACATGATGCAAGAGCCTAATTCACAATTTCAAGCTTATGCACATCCACCTCAAAGTAATTGGAACACACCCTTTCCTTGGCAACATTGGCCATCTCAACCCCAAAACCAATCTGTGTAACAAGGTTGGCAAGGAACTTATGGGAGACATCCACAATATCCTCAGTATTTTCCTCAATATCGTCCATACCAAACTCCATGTTATCCTTACCATTCACCTCCACCACAACCACAACCCCATCCAAATCCATCTCAAATAACACGCCCACTCAACTACCTATACCACCATTTCCAAACCCACACATTTAAGTAGCTCAGCCCACTTACAATGTTGAGGTACAACACTTCCAAACAACTCCTCTTGAGCTCAATGGTATTCACCATAGCTCAGGAAGAGTATTGCAAAAAAGAGATCATCTTGATATCATTGAAGGACCACTTCCTAAATAAGAAGATTCAAATAAGAGGACCACAGAACCATGGGTTGCGATTGATGAAGAGAAGACAATAAAATCAGATATCGATAGAACTCCCTCATGCTTACCATCAAATCCTCCATGTATTCAAGAGAAAAATCATAAAAAAGAGGAAGATTTGTAGGTCATGGTAGAACAAGACATGAAGAATGATCTAGATTAGCAATCAAACCAAGGGCATTGAAAGTTATATTGAGGTTTGGTTCCAAACAGTTATTAAGTTGCAGCATCACTCTCTTCTTCAACTATGCTTGATCCTTTCAAAGTCAAATCATTTCATCACTCAAATATTGGTACATGTCAAAGCATACATTTCAAGCATCCACATCATTTTGTCTATCATTTTGATGTGCACATGGCTCCATTGGAGGTATTCTTATACTTGAAAGTGAATTTTTTTTTCAAGTAGGGTAGTGTAGAAGAGAAAAAAATGAAAAATAAGAGAAAAAAAATAAAAATCTAAGGTGAAAACCTCCTTGAAGGCACCTTAGATTGGCTCATTGATAGAAAACCTCGATGAGGTCGTCAATGGGTTGAAAAAAATAAAAATAAAAAGAGAAAAAAAAGAAGATCCTAGGTGAAAACCTCCTTTGAGGCACCTAGGCAGACCTACCAATTGAAAACCTCATTGGGGTGGCTAGTAGGCCTAGAAGAAAAAAAGAGAGAAAAAGTAAAAGAATCCTTGCTCCATGCATGCATGTGCTCTCCAACATCTGCAAGCAACAAGAACAAGTTGGTACCAAAAGGAAAATTGGTCAAGCCTAGTCAAAAGAAGTAAAATTTTGACCTTCTCCTACTTTGCTCAAATGCTCCAACAAGGCCAAGGACATGCCAATCCATCATCCTCATCTATTTTCACCATCCACCCATCATTCTCAAGCTTCAACCACTCATTTTCCTTGTTGTCCTAAAAAGCCACAGGATACTCTGTTTTAGTACATGATACAAAAATGCATAGAGCATAATTTTTTTTTGCCATAAATTGAAAACCATGCATCCATTTGCCAAGTTGTTTCAGGGGGAGATGCATATGGATGATGGTAACATGCTCAAGCCATTTCAGCAAATTCCAGTGCATGGTTTCCAAGAAATTGGCCTCCATCACCTTTAATCATTTTTGCATTTTCTCAATATTCGTGCATCCATTTAAAAATTTGTTTAATCGGAAGATTCATATGGATGATGGTAACATTTCCAAGCAATTTCAAAAAAGTCCAGTGCACAGTTTCCAAGAAATCGGCCTCCATCACTTTCATCCATTTTTAGTTTTTCTCGAGATCCGTGCATCCATTGACCAAATTTTTTCTATGGGGAGGTGCATAATGATGATGTAAACATGCTCAAAAAGTTTCAACTCAATCCAATCAACTGCTTAGGAGATATGGACAAAAACGTCACTATCCTATAAACCTGCAAGATACAGAACAACACCTACAGGATTGGCAGTGAGCAGTTTTAAAGGAGATCCAGAGGTCAAAGAAGCTCCTCCAAAGCTTAGCAGCAGCATCAATATCATAAGCATCACCATCCAACACCTGCACATCAACATCAACTCAGCAGTAGCATGCATGTCTCTCCAACAACAATCAAGTAGGTATAGGTATGCAATATTCTTGACCTCTTCTCTTGAGCATATTATAGTTAGAAATTTGTTGTCAATGCATGAGAGATGAGGTTTTATAAGCTAAGGATGGGTTAGCAGTCTTAGCTACCTTCAACTACTTGATTGTAGCTCACTCTTTCACTCATGCAATGTTGAAAAGTCAAATTATGAAGGGTGATGATTTCAAGGAATAAGGACAGAAGTTAAAAGAAGAAATTTTTGCAAAGGCCAAGGTCACCATAGCACTCCAAGCCCTCCATCCACTTCATATTCACTATATATTCATCATTCATTCATCCCATTTCATTCTTGAAAAATAAAACAAAGAGAGCATCCTCTCCATTTTCATGAAATTTCCATTTGTAGGTCAGCAAGAAGGACGGTCAAAGAGCAAAGGAGGATCACAAAGAGACCCCTATCACTCACATTTTTTTTACCATTCTTTCCTCCACCATTTCTATCATTTTTTCCACTTCCTTACTTCAGTTTACAAAGGGACTGTGTTTTCTACAGGATGATCCTGTAGGAATTACAGTGAACACCTGGAAATCCTATAGGAGGTATCCAAATGGCGAAACAAGGTAGCAAAAGCTTGATAAGGGTGTGGAAGATCTTGCCATACTAAAAAAAATTCACTAACTCATCTTGAATAAGGGCAAGAAAGCAAGTTAATGGTCTCAAGAAACAATTAATTTTCTTTGAACAAATATGTTTTTGGGCTTGTCCTTATAGAGCTTACAAACAAGATTCTTAATGCACAAGAGAGAGGCCACCAGGGCCATGGATGAGGCACAATGAGGTCACTAAGTTGCTCAGAGGATAAGCAACACTTTCATCAAGGGGATATGATGGGTCTCTAAATTAGACACAAATTAAGGCCCATGCCTCTAATTTAAAACATCAATTAAGGCCTATGACCATCCTTCAGCACATTAAACCTCTCTTTTTTCATTAGGAAAATTATTTTTAATTTTAATATATTCATTAGGAAGGTTTATGAATAATTGAATATTTGTGCCTAATATTATTTGTTTTTTGTGGAATATTATGAGAATATTGGGCAGATTATGAAGATTTAGAGGAGGAGATAATTTAGGGACTTGTTCCCTACTACTCGAGGATCAATAATAAATAATAAGTCAACAAGATGTTATGGAATTATGGCACAAATTGTGGATGATTGCGAAAATCTAGGAATCTGTTCCACTAATCAAGGAAGCTAATCCACCAATCAAGGGAGAAGATCCACTAATCAAGGGATTTAGGTAGGGAAAGCTTCCTCCATCCATGGGGAATGATTCTTAATCATTTTGTATAAATACCAACTAGAATTTTTCTCTAGGGAATGATTGAGAAAATCTAGGAATGTGTTCCCTGCGATTTAATGCAAATTCATAGTATTGGGGACTAGATCCACTAATCAAGGGATTTTGGAGGGGAAAGCTTCTTCCATTCATGGGGAATGATTCATAATCATTTTTTATAAGTAATAAGTCTAATTTTTCTCTAGGGGGAGTTTTTCATTAGCGTTATTGTGGAGAGATCTTGTATTCTTGCAGCTCCACTATATTTTCTTGTAGAGATGTAATTCTATTGATGAAAATAATGAAGATTAGTATCATGTTCAACTTATAAATATTTTTCTCCTCCATAGATCTCTGATTTTACTTGGGATTTGCCATCCTAGGAACCCCAAAGCCCTTTTGTATCATTTTCTTTCCTTCTCTTCATTGCTTATTCACATGCATCTCTAGTTTTTATTCATTTCTATTTCTGCATTTAGGATTAATAATTTCTTGTTGTAGGATTGAGTTAAATGGTTGATGTAAGTTGTTTTGCAAGATCACAAGCATTATTTAATCCTTGGAAAAGATTCGGAAGTTCATATTAATCATTGAGTTTCTTGGATTAGTCTTCTTATTCCCAAATCTAGATTGTTGGACCTCCTTTTTAGTAAAGAACAGTAAATTTCTGCTATTTTTTATAGCATGCTAAGAAGCTTCAATCGAGTTCGTTCCACTTGCATTATATCATAAAAACATTCTAGCTCATAAAAAAAAATTACCTCATTATATTTGGACTTGATTTGGTTAGGTATTTTTTAGATTTACTAGCTCACTAGTTCTAAAATTTCTAGATTTTTCGTCTAGTAATGTTTTTTTTTTATTTTTTTTGCATGGGTTAACATAGGTCTTTTTGAGTGATTCCACTTGGAATGAGGACCTAAGACATCCTAGTTAGTACCATGATTTTTCCCATACAATTCAGATTCGATTTTCTTGGTCATTTGATGGATTATTTTAAATTTGTACATCCTATAGGAAATCAGGGGATCTTGTAGGAAAACATTGTAGCATCCAGTAGGAAAGCCTGTTTTGAGGCCGAATTGAGGAAAAATCTTCTAGGAAGCTAGAAAAAGGTCCCTACTTGTCTCCCAAGCCTTTTTACCATTCACCATCATCTCCAAGCCACCTGCCACATCACCAAAACATATTAGTTTTCACACTCTCACATGAAAAAAAGACAAAAAGAAAAACACATTTATTTTATTCATTTACATGCACAATAGTAGAATCTTTGATGGTTTGAATCTGAATTCTTAGGAGAGTAGGATTGCATACATGTTAACTTACCATTCTTTTGAAGTGAATCCTCTTAGGAGTTAGTTAAAAAATGGTGTGTTTTAGCATTTGATTTCATTCTCTTTCCTTGTACTTTCTTTCTTGCAATAGGTTAAGGTTCCATTTCAAACATTTCATTTTCTGCAATTAGTTTAGGATTTGACTTCATTACATGCACTCCATTACATCATGATAGCAAGGTAAGGACACATTGCATGCAACACATATAGTGCCAATACCTCTTAATTTTGTACGAACCCCGGGCTGATAAGTAAAGTTGGTAGCCTTGGGAGTTGCAACATTCTTGTTGCAATAGCGAGGCTTATCAATACCAAGATTCCAAGACAACCTAATCAACGTACCCCTTTCTCCACTCACTATCCTGCCAGATATGAGCATTATAACCCCTCTGTCTACTACCAATAAGTAGAGTATCCCAATGATGTAAATCTTCATCCAAATCCTCATGAAGTTTCCCTGCTGAATACTCCACCCCATGCACTCTAATTGTGGGTCCTTGAAGATACAAATCAATCCCCATGTGAATGAAGACTCTCATGCATGAGCTCCTCTTGAAATCATCTTGTTCGCCATCCTTCCATGTTGATGAAGTCTCCCACACCATCAGTGAATCACGGAAACTCAGTGGAAAACATGGATGAACCTCTCCTGTAGAGACCAGCTCACCCCTATGGGTAGTTGAACTGCTAAGTATTGTGATGCTAGGGCCCCATGCCTAGTGTAGCAAGAGACTATCATGTTGACCTCACGACACCCTGTTCATGACTAATTGTCTAACACACTTTGTTATAGACATTTTGGGCACTTCAACCCCAATCACAAATGTCCATAAACTGAGGGCTCTTAAGTCCCTAAAAGTGTTGCTTCACTGCCTAAAGGAACAAGGTCAACTAATTACATCATCTCCCAGAAGTTCTCCACTGAAAACTGCTCATAAATGGTCAAAACAGGACCATACTGAAAGCTCAATGCAGAGGGTGCGATGCATATCACCTTCCCAAGGTACAGGGTGCAATGCATACCGTTTTGCTCCTCTCTAGGGTGTGATGGTCGGGAATGGACAAATGGCAGGGACAAAAATGTGAGGTGGAAGATCATGGAATCTTCCAGAAGCTTCCCCTCTAACACTTGCCACTCCATTTTCGACCAGGGATGAGTA